>PVJS01001547.1:0-95942 GCA_004027185.1 Glis glis
GAGGGAGTTGGGAGGGGGGTGGAGGGTAACACACTAAAACGCAGGAGGTATACATCCAAACTTATAAAACTCAAATCACTGTGCAAAGCACTAAAGGGAGGGAACGGGGTGGGATTTGAGGGAGGGCAAATCGGGCAATGTGTGCATGTATGACTCTTATAGCCTAACACCTATTAAATGTATAATTACAATGCACCAAAAAAAAATAAAAAAAAATAAAAAAAAATAAAAAAATACCAAAAAAAAAGAAAAAAAGAAGGTAGTTGAAGGGTATATGTAGAAGAAACTAAATGAGTTTACATATTTAATCTCAATACATTATGTGGAGTTCTGGGTGTGTATGAAAGAACACAGAATTTAAACACATCAACTTAAAGAAATATATGTAGATTACATATGCATATATATATATATATACATATATATGCATTAAGGAAATTAATCACTATGCTACATTCAAATTTAAACATTTGACCTAATATAAAATAATCAATGATTATTTTTCTCTCATTTGACTTAACCATGTGAATTATCTATATATTGTTCCACAATTCATGAATCATCAGAATTTTTCTTCTTTCTGATACCTTTCCTTTCATATTTTCTTTGATTCACATGCACTTATCACAGGAAGTTATCTGTGACAATCTGTGGTCTATATGAAATTATAAAAGTATTGAATGCTGAATTATTTGAATGGGAATCAAAACAGTCTGAAGGGACATTCTCAAATAGCTGCTTATTTGAATTTCAATCAATGAAGTATAGAGAAGTTGAATTTTCACAATTTTGCTATAATTTATTATTTTACTATATATTTTATTATTTTGCTGTTTATTATATTATTTTGCTTATATATATTGACTATATACACAAACATATATACACATTATATATGTTATATGCATGTAATTTTGCTATATAGGGTCTTGTATACCCATTGAGATCTTCGGTCTTCACAGGGGCTCATGCCTTTAACCAGCTACTCAGAAGGCTGAGGCAGGAGCATTGCAAGTTTGAGGCCATCCTTAGCAACTTAGCAAGACCCTATCGCAAAATAAAATTTTAAAAGTTCTGGAGATGTAGTTCAGTGATAGAGCATTTGCTTTATATGTACAAGGCCCTGAGTTTAATCTCCAATATCAAAAAAAGAAAAGAAATAGAATCTTTGAGTATGTTACAGTTTTTCCTTCCTTTTGCTCAATGTTTTCACATTAAGGAAAAATTAATAATTATATTAGGATAAGAAAAAGGAAACTTTTTCCTGATGACAATGAATACTGATGTACTAAAGAAACATTTAATTAACCTGTATTGAGGTATTTTGAATATATGGGGAATATTAAGTAACACTCAATCTTGAACCATACCATAGGTGTCACCTTCACAGTAGAACAGCTAAGCCAATGCCTGCACCACAATTAACTTCAATGTAAGCTGTGCAATTAGAAGGCTATTTGCAGTATCATATGAACATAGTTACAACCATTCTGGGAGTTTTCCTAAACTTCTAATTATTGATTCATGTGTTGTCAATAATAACTAAAATATATACCTCTGTAAGAAACAACATTTAGAATGTGGCTACATAAGTTATTTTAAATGAATTTAGCATTTGCTTTACTTTTCAGAACAATAACCTGTAATGGTGAAATTTATTTTTCAGTGTAATACAGTGGCTTTTTTGTGTTTTTTTTTCTTTTTTTGGCTTATAGGGCATTTTTGTTTTAAGCTTAATTGTTAATGTTATAGATACCCAGAAACTTTGTTACTTTACTTTAATATTTATTTTGTATATTGAAGTTTTTATAAAAATATTAAATACAAATAATTTAAAGAAAACCACCATGGAACACCAAAGCATAAGTGGGTTATTTATAAAATGGACAGCCATTACTGTGAAGTTTTCTTTTCTCATGATTTAGTCCTGCTCTTATTCACACCTGACAGGAAATCCTGGTGAGAAATTAATTACTTTCTTCACCAGAGAAGACATATCATTTTTTTTCTTTTAGAATGACCCTGATCTCTATGCCCAGTGACGAAGACAAATACATTTAGAAGACAAACTTAAAATCAGTAGCCCATGGACATGACTACATTTTTCACAAACTGCGTAGAAAATCAAAGCTATAAGCACAACAAAATAATATGATGAATTGAAAATTTGCAATCCATATACAACAATTTGCCTGAGGACAATAGATCAATTAGGCATAAGACAGGCATAAACAAAATGGGATTTTTTTGTCACAAAGATAATGACAACAATATACAGCATCTACATAATCAAACTTAAACACAATCATAGGTACAAAATTATCTTTAAGAGAAAACTATTCACAAGAGCAAAGGAGAGGCTTCTGATTTTCACTCCATCAAGGATGACACCTCTATTCATAGTTACTAGTGATAAAGGATTCAGAAATGGAGTTGAAAGCATATATTCCTTCCCTCATCTTGACCCTCACATGGCTTTCTCTGAGTCTGTTTACATTCACAATTTGAATGACAAGATTAGAGCATATAAGCAACTTTGAAGGAAGGAAGGAGGGTTCTCAAAGAAAACCAATAAATCTGAAGGTTTCATAAAATTGCAAGGCTTGATTGCACCTACTTTCTTTTTCTTCTAGCTCTTGACTCTGTAAGGTCTGTCAAATTTGACAACTTGACAGAGTTCATAATAGTGCGTTCTAAGAGGAAACCACACACAAATACATGTATATGCTCATATTTCTGTTAATATATTAAAGTCAATAAACAAGTCATAACACAAGTAAAGTAAATAACTAATAGAATAAAGCAGAGATAGGTCCTGGGTTTAGTTGTTGGAATAGGTAAGAATATAGATCCTGAGACATATATATCCAAACTTCCAGAAGAGAAATAAAAAGACAGATTGCTATTACCTGTAGGTCATCTTTATGTACATTCGGGACTTGAAAGCCACTTCTGTGTCTCATCTGAGAAATCACATTAAATTGGATAATGCTTTGAGAAATGTGCTTTAGCATCTAAATCCATTTATAGTGCAAGCTCTGAGTTAGGACACATTAACATTAACTCATACAGAATGGGAGATCAAAAATATTTGCTCAATTGATAAATAAATAGACTATAATCATATCAAAATAATGCCTGCCAACTGACACCTCAGGTACCATAGGAGTACCCCTTGCATAGAGCTAATTGCGAAGCACTGCTTGTTTTGCAAATAAATTTATTGAAATGCAGTCATGCTTGTTCATTTAATATTGTCTATTACTGCTTTCCAGAGTTGAGTAGCTGAACAGTAACCATAGATCCTACAAAGCTGAAAATATTTACTATCTGACCCTTTACAGAAAAACATGTGCTGACCACTGGTATATGCCATTTTGTTAAATCCTAAACATTTAAAGGGGTTTTAAAATCTGCCAATTACTAGATTATCTTTGGTAATCTACAGTATATTTTGTTCTGATACCTCAGCAACAGTGAGTCTCTCAATTCAATATCTTATGCACAGTAAGTGGGTTTCACAACTAAAATATAATTGACCATCCTAATACCCTTTTCCAAATGTACTGAAATCAGTCACAGAGAATAGAATTCTTTAGTCTCTTGTAACTTGCAATTAGTTTGAATTTTTATGAGCATAATTTAATTATATGGCAAACCATATATGCTAAATGTTCTTTTTGGTTGTTAATAATTTTAATAACTTTCTTTCAAGATATATAAGTAATTTCTAGTAGGGAAATTGGATCCTGATAGACTTGGTCACATTTCTAAATGATGTTAGAATAGGACTAGCTTTAGTAAGACATAAGTATATGGATGGATACTATATATTTTATAAAATGAAAGAAAGATCTTAATAAGTAGACCAAGTGAACGATGCAAATAGGGACATTTCCAGGGTCCTCAGCAGCAATATTTTGTGAACCACTCATTAGGGCATTGCCACTGAATAACTCTTCCAATTGCATTTTCTCCCCAAGTTTTTATTTGAGATCCAGATCATTAAGGCAGAGTCACACTTCCCTATTCAAAAGTTTGTTGTCTACAATTGATACTCCCACAAAAATTACAAGAAGGAGGAAATTTTCTTTCAAAATAATGAGTGTTATTAAGAACAAAACAAAAGATCTTCATGAAGGCATTCCAAGCAAAGGTGAAAATATTCACAAAGCTGTAGTAGTATGAAAATGTATAACTTAGCTTGAAAACAAGATATATTTTAAGGCTAGAACTGTAGGTATTTGGAAACAGAGCTGATATAACAAAAGATAGAACTTATTTCTAGAAAATAGGCTAGGACTTTGTGATCCATATGATCTCTGTTAGCACTACTCACTGTTAGAGTGTAAATGCAGTGATAGATAATACATAAACAAAAAATCAGGTCCATGTTTCAATAAAGCTTACCAAAGTGAGTAGTAGGTTGGATTTTACTTGCAGGCCATAGATGGCTGACATCTGTTCTAGGTGCATGGTTGTCGAAGGAGACTGGAGGTGAAGCAGGAATTTTGCAAGATGATCCCCTAGAATAGGGGGGTGGAAATAGACATTCATTTGGATTGACTTACTCTTCTTTAATAATTCCCATTATATATGTGTATTCTTGTTTAGGATATGTTTGTCAAGTGACATGACTCTCATTTAATTAGAAATACATACATATATATTGGATGTCCTAGTTCAACATTATTTTACTAACATGGCCATGTGACAAAACAGAGACATACGAAGATGACTGTTCTAGGCAATATAGAGTCATTGTACTTTTTTAATCAGTAAAGTAATCTAATCAGATTTGTTTTTCAGAAAGATAATTTTGTGAGCTTTAGTTTCATTATACTTAATTTCTTTACCAGGAACACAGCTATCATTTTCCTTTTAATTCAGAAGTTTTCTTAATTCGGTTTCCTAACTCTGACTATCTTAGTAGTCCAAATTTAATGTTTTCTTATAGTTGCCCCAAATTAAAGCTGTAAAAATCATCAGTATTACAGAAAGCAATAATACCAAAAATAATAAGGAATTTCAGTAACTTGATGAGATCTTGTTGAACCAAAATAATTCAGCACAATATTTAGTTTTGCTTAGAGGAGGCAGAGAAATTATTAGTGGAACAAGTGTGATCTTCATGAAGAAGGGATGAAGTAATTAAATGGTAAGATCCCTGAACTATTACTGCCAAGGGAATTTTTAAAGGACTAACACAGACTATGTCATGATTTAGTATATTAAAGAAAATGTATTTTTAAAATTTAACTATGCTGAGAAGTCTTCCTGTATCAGGGAGTGGAATACACATTTCTGAATTAATGTAGAACAATAAACACAACAGGAAAGAGCTTATCAGCCTGAAATGACAGCTGCAAGACCTGGAAACAGACAAACTCATCATACCTTTAACACAAGAAGGCATACTTTCTGGAAAATAATGTGAGGGGAAAAAATCCCAAACCTCTGTAGATATCCATTGGGGAAAACTTGCTCTCAAAAAAGAAAAATGGAAAAAAACAAATAATCAAGCATTCACATTAATAAAGTCTGAATTGTCTGAATTCTGAAAAGCAAGGTAAACAACTCCTAAATAGATGGTGTACAGAAAAACTACAATAAAGACTTAACAAAAGTAGAGAAAAGTGAAATCCAGACAAGATGGGAATAGATATTTCCTTTTGGCAATCAAGTAGGGGCTTGAAAAAGGTGATATCCACATGCATACCTTAAACCTTGGCCTCTTGAACTCTGACCTCAAAAATCACTGCCTTTTAACTTCAGGCTCTCAACCCTGTTGCTCATCCTGATTATTTTTATTACCAAAATTGTGTCAGTCAAAATATGTGACCATGCCTTTTTATTCTTCTTGCTTGTTTGCTTAAAGGCCCTCTGCAATGATGATTCTACCTCATTAGAACTCAGATCAACTGACACAAAGGAAGTTCCTTATCAGTTATTTTTTACAGATAGATTACTTTTCTGAAACCGTATTTTTGCACATACATTCAACTTTTTGCCTAAAGTAATCAATTGTTTATCAAGTCTTATTAATTATCTGTATGTATTTTTGCTGGACCACTGTCTGTTATTGTATCCTAAATTGTTTGGATTAGACATGGGTTATTGTTCAGATCTGGAAGAGAAAATAGAACAATAGTGATCAGCCTCCTGGGAGCAGTGAAGCTTAATCTAGGATTTTAGAATGTTTAGGAATTGGAAGGGGATTCATAGACTGGAGATTCTGATCAGAGTAACCAGAAAAACATATTTTAGTAAGTGAAACAAATAAGTCATGAGTTTGAGCCTATAGGAATAAGAACATGAAAAAGATTACAAAAATTGCAAGAATACTTTAAAAGTATAGGGTACATCTTTGTTTCTATAAGTCTCAAAAGTTACATCAGTTCTATATCATTGACTACAACCTACCATCATTGACTGCTGCCCAGGACATATAACAAACTGCAGTCTATTTGTTAGGATTCATCCTTAGTCAAATAACAGCATGTTTTATGAATGGGGTCTTATTTTTAAGCAAAAAAACTTCTAATTTTATATAATTGACTATATTTACTCTCTTAGCCATAAATTTATGCATATATGAAAATTATAAAATTAATTTTAATGTTTAGCATTTAATTTTCATTTATATAATATTTTACCCAATAATTTTATGGTTCTATTTATTATGGTATGATAAACAACATTAAAAGCACACAAAGTACTTAGTAGGCTCAGTGAACCATTGGTCTATATATATATATATTTATTTATTTTTTTTTTTTTGCGGTACTGGGGATTGAACGCAAGGGCGTTTACCTCCGCGCTACGCCCCCGGCCCTATTTTTTTTATACTTTATTTTGAAAGCAGGTCTCACGAAGTTGTGGAGGGCCTCACTAAGTAGAGAGAGAGAGAGAGAGAGAGAGAGAGATAAAGAGAGAGACAGGGAGAGAGAGAGCGAGAGAGCTGAGGCTGGCCGTGAACCCGGATCCTCCGGTCTCCACCTCCCAAAGTACTGGGATTACAAGCGTGCGCCACCACGCCTGGCTTGGTCTATATATTAATGACAATTATTCATGCTGTGTAAGTGTTTTCTTGTATTTTGATCTATGGCAACCATCTTCTGCATTTTTAACTTCTCTGATATTTCAAGAGCTTAAAATGAAATTTGAACATTAGGACAAAATTTATTTCCATAGCTATATATAAAAAATCCTTAATATCAATCAAATACATTTATTTCAGAAAAAAATTTAGATTTTTCATTTAATGCTCAGAAACAAAGAGCACATTTTGCATGGCACACTGATGGTAAATGATCAATGCATACAAATCTTAATAATTTTGTGTGTGTGTTGTATTAGGGATTGAACCCAGGGGCATTCTACCTCCAAGATAGTATTTTATTTTTATTTGAAAACTGGGTCTCGCTCTGTTGCTAAGGGCCTTGCCAAGTTGTTGAGTCTGGCTTCAAACCTGCAACTCTCCTGTCTTAGCCTCCCAAGTACTGGGATTGGAGGTGTGCACCACCATGCCTGGCAACAAAAAATTTGTGAAGGTTTTCATTAGAATGTTTGTTCCTTATATATGTTTTACACTATAAAGAGGGTATGAAGAAAATATCAGCCCACCTCGGAACCAATGGCCATAGATCTAGTTCTAGAAAATATGTAATTTCAAGCTGGGCATGGTGGCGCACGCTTGTAATCCCAGTACTTTTGGAGGCGGAGACCGGAGGATCCGGAGACCAGAGGATCCAGGTTCGTGGCCAGCCTCAGCTCAGCTCTCTCTCTCTCTCTCTCTCTCTATTTAGTGAGGCCTCTGCAACTTCATGAGACCCGGTTTCAAAATAAAGTATAAAAATAGGGCCGGGGGTGTAGCTCGGAAGTAGAACGCCCCTGAGTTGAATCCCCGGTTCCTCAAAAAAAAAAAGAAAATATGTAATTTCATTATTATAGATGTATCCATCAGCATTCTTAGAGCTATAATCTAAAAGATTGACCACATAATTTAGAGAAAAGAAGATGTATTAGCTCACAGTTTTCCTTGGACATATTGGGGTTTGGTCCATGCGAGGCTGGCATCTGGATCTCAGGGCATGACAGCGGGAAGCTGAGAGAGGGAAAACACATGGCTGTACTCCTCACATCATGGAGGCCAGAAGCAAGAAAGAGAGAGTGAGCAGGGGGAGGAGGAACCATATGTAATCTCCAAGACTGCACCCCAGGGACCCATTCCTCCAGCCACACCCTACTGGCCCAGGCCACCACCCAGATAAATCCATTACAATGGATTTATTCACTGATGGTGTTACAACCCTCATGACTCGATTATATCAATCTTGAATATTAATAAATGAGATGTTTATGGGACATTTTATATCTAACTATAACAACTGATAATACCTCTGAGGACTAGCAATTATGTGATACCTGAGGAGAGAAGAGGTAGAAAGAGAGAATATAAACTCTAGCTCACCCTGATTCTTTGTCCAACCAGATGATTTATTGATACTATTGTAGAGATCAGTGTCTATATTTACACATGCCTTATAATCTATTATTAATTCATTTTGAATAAACATGTGTTGACCTAACTAGTCAAATCTGTCAGTATATGAAATCTGCTATGCTATGTCATGTGTGTTTATAATATAAGATTCATTTGAATCTATTGTTATCAGACAAGGAGTCAAATTTGGGATCAAGAATCACAACTCACTTACAAACATATGGGTACAAGTCAAATATGTGTATGTACACAAAGACACACACACATATACATACGCAAGCAACCTTTTTGCATGTGTATATATATATATATATATATAAACATACACAACCATTTTGAAGGTAATCAATTAATAATACTTAAGATTTCAGGAAAATTAGAAATTTAAAAGCAAGCCTTTTAAAATCTATTCATTAAGCTGATAGCAGTGGTGCACACCTATAATCCCAATATTTAGGAGGCTAAGACAGGAGGATTGCAGGTTCCAAGTCAGCCTCAGCAATTTAGTGAGACTCTCAGCAACGTAGTGAGACCCTGTTTCAAAATAAAACAAACAAACAAAAAAGTGTTGGAGGTGTAGTTCAGAGTTCAACTCCCAGTACCACAAAGTAGTCATTAAAAAGAATTTAGAATCAATTGAGTAGAATTATGCAAAAATCTCTCCTGGCATGATAAAACATAAAGTTTTTTTAATTACCACTTTACAGTATAATTATGAAAACCCCAACTCTTAATGTACTTAAAAATTCAGGCAAATCTTACTTTAATAAAAATTTCAAAACCAAAATACATACAAATAAACAAAAATTGACTTCTATTAGACTTTCCCCTTTTCAATAGTGAATGCTGAAAGAAAAATATCGGTTTCAAGGAACATAGGCTTTTGAGTAAAAGAGTTTATAAACTGAAAATTCTATATCCATTTATATATAGCTTATATGTGAAAACAATAGGAATTTTTAAAAGTATTTATTAAGCATATATAGTATAAAGTATTTATTAAGTATAAAGTATTTATTAAGCATATATAGCCTCTCACATACTATTAACCTAGTATGTGAGAGGTTGAGACAGAAAGATCACAGTTTTGCAACCAGCCTCAGCAACTTAGTGAGACCCTCCACAACTTAATGAATCCATTTCAAAATAAAAAATAAAAAGGTCTGGGGTGTAGTTCAGAGCAGAATGCCCCTGGGCTCAATCTCCAATACCACACACAAAAAAAGAATATATATATTCCTGTGTATTCATACTACTCTATGTTCCAATTATACCAAATATAGATACACATATGCATAAATATAAGAAACAAAACAAGATGGAAAAGTACTATTAGAAACAAAAATATGAGCATTTAAAATAGATGTAGGTTTTTTATAAGTAATATTTGTGGCTGTTAGAAAACTTGACTGAGGAAAGCAGAATCAAAAAGGAATTCTTGAAAGAGATAATTTAAACATTAGTATATTTAATACTTTGGGATTTTGTGTGTGTGTGTGGTACTGGAGATTGAACCCAGGGGCATTCTGTCTCCAAGCTACATCCCCAGACCTATTTTTTATTTTTATTTTGAAACAGGGTCTCACTAGGTTGACGAGAGTCTCACTACTTGATGAGGCTGTCCTTGAACCTGTGATCCTCCTGTCTCAGCTTCCCAAGTACTGGGATTACAGGTGTGTGCCATCACGCCTGGCTATTTAATACTTTAATATTAAAAATTATTCTCTGCTACTAGAAACTCACATTAAATTAACATGGTCTCAAATTGAGAGAGGAAGTGTAAGAACATGGAAATTTCTAATTTTAAATAGCAGGAGGTAAAATATAGTCTTTTTTCTTTATTCACTAATGGAAAAGCTAAAAATATCATTGACATAAGACTGCACATAATTTATACCATCCAATGATTTAGATTTGCTATTCTGAGCAAACAAAATATTGTTGTGGCTAAGATCACAGATTTTGGAATTGGACATCCCTAGAAATCTCCTGATTTCTTGAAGACTGGAAAAAAAATTGGATTCAAAACATTGTGTTGATCAATACTGAAACAAAGAAACCCTGAATTTGAGCTACCAGCAGCCATCAGGTCTCTGGTAGGAGACTTAGTCTTCACAGATAGTTTAAGATGCACTTCTTGAGAGCTTTGAATAAGGTCATAGAACCAAAATTTTCCTTCTCAAACAGAAATAGTGTCAGCCCAGAAAATGCCCTGCCTGTATATATAATTCATTGTGTAAGTATTTGTTTGTTTAGCACACTGTTTCCTGCTAGCTATAGCCATAATAGCCTTCCTTGAATAGAAGCGATTGATCTCTGTGGTACTTTTCATCTTATGGAAAGATACATACACAAACCAGATTCTGAACATTATGTATAAAATCTCTATCATATGCCTGAAAGTTTTAAATTTATTCGTGGAACTAAATTCTATAATACATATTATATAATATTTGTTGAATTAATTTTAAAGGTTGAAATTAACCACCTCCTGGATTTATTTTACAGAAGAAGAAAAGTGATAAAATTTTGTGAAGAATTTTAGAAGGAGGACAGCTCTCAGGTTTTATGCACAGTAATGGACTCCACAGAGGGAGAAAAGCTGAGCCAGGCGGCATCTATACTGAGCACAAGCTACGAACAAGGTCCTGTTTTCCACTTTGTGCACATGGTAATGTGCCTTCAGGGCTGGGAGTGTACCATGATACCTAAACAGCAGGACTGAAAATTTGTTATCAAAACTGGGGCTCCTCTAAGCCAGAAAGTATCCTGACGCCAAGTCTTCTCACTAAACAAGAGGTCTCTTTGAGATCAGATCACTAAGAAAAGACTTTCTCATCTTGTTAATTTAATTCCTACTGTCTCCTTAGTGTCAACAACCTGACTTTTGCCATACATAGTTATAATAGATTTTATGTCAGATTGATGGTAAGTAGCCAAGTAAATGAAACAAAATCATTCATTTGATTATTCATCATAAAAAATTAATTCATAATTCAAATAACATTTAAAGTAAACACATTAAAATTATTATGATTTATTCCATAAGTTAAATAGAGACCAAAGAGAACAATAGAAGGTAGGGGGAAAATACAATATAAATGCTAGAAGCAAGTAAGTAAACAGTTTATCAACTATTATTACTAAGTATGCGGGCATTCTGATCCTTTAGATTTACCAAGTTGACATAACCATGATGGTTAAAATAAAAAAATAAAATAAAACCACATAGTAATTACTTAAAAGAAATAATAATTAAATTGATACTTAGAAAAACAAATGAATCCTGGTAACTATTCCAATTTCAAATTCAAGCTACAATTGTGCATTCTGGATATAAACAGGGCTAAGCTGGCAAGTGAATTTCCCCTTAGTTGGAAATGTGAGGTAAAATGGTCATCATCACTGGGAATTTAGACATTTTGACTGTTGAGTCAATAATTGGGTTGGAGTTAGGTTGTGTGTGTTTAATAAATCAATGACTCACCTTAGCTTAAATTTCATATAATTAAATGATTGATTTGCCATACATATGGTGTTTTGATTACCTTTATTATTTCTAGTTTGTATTTGTTTTTAAAGATTAAATATGTGAAAGACAAAAGAGTATTGAAAGACAAACGTAGGTGCCACCTTCCTATGAAAGCACGGCCGTAGGGTGTATCAATAACACTTTCAAACTCCTGACAACTTTATGGTGTGAATAGACAATGGAGAGTTTTTTAAATCTGATATACCTATATATTTAGTGAGTTCGAATGGTTTCAGAGAGCTGATTCTCTAAAATTATAGTTGAATTGGTTTTATTGCTGTTATATCTGGTGGCAGAATCAGTAAAAATCAATCATTCAAAACAGAACTACTCTACTAGAGGAAAAAATTGTTCTGGCTGAATATTATGGTACATGTATTTTGTTGATAGTCATCTGGAATAACTTTTTACATTTTATTAATAGTAACGTATCCTATTTGGTCTAAAAGTAGATCATTAAAAGTTCATATACCCTAAATTCAAGTATCTATTTTAACATATGAAAATTTAAAAACGAGGAATATGTGTTGATATATTTCTTTTTCTCTGTTTTCTAACTCTCATTTTTAGTATAAAATACTTCACAAGTATATGAAACATATAGCTTTATTTTAAAAATCCCAAATAATTCCTGGTGGATTTTATTGAACTGCCAACTTTTTTCATTTATGAGTTCAGATTTGGATACATTATGTAGTTAATAAATTATTTTTATGCCTAAAACTAAAAAGTCGATAATTTGCTTTAAGTTTTCAATTTACAGTGATACATTACACAGTTGATTGCTTTACCTAGAAGACAGGCGACTATTGACTTTTCAGTGCTTATTTTTCTAATGATTCCCTGTTATCTCCAAGGGAATTGTATCTCCGGCTTCTTTGTGGAATAATGCATGTGTTCTTTGGTAGTTAAGCTTTCACTCAATTCTTAATACCACCAAAGACAGAGCTCATTAATCATACCCCAAAGCAGAGAACTATGGTTCTACTTCTGTAGTTTCAAGGTAGTAAGTAAAATCTCTTATCATTTATGTCCAAAGAGATTTACTCAACTGGTCATTATAAAACTATATCCATTAAATTACCCCCAGTTAATTATCACTCTGCGCTTCAAAATCAATAGTTAATTCTGTTGCAGTTATATGTCCATTAGAAGAGCATATAGCAATAAATATACTAAAATATTCAGTAGTATGAAACTTTTTATGAAGATATTAGTTTATTTTCAACATATGTAGGTGTTATTTCACTTACCGCGAACAAAGATTAAACTCTGAAAAACTTGCATAATTTTAATTTTGACTAAGTGACCTATTCTTGAGTAAGTAATAAGTATGTATGTATATGTCTTTTTATATACATATTTGAGAATGTTATTTTAAAAAGAGCTGTTAAGTGTAATTATTTTAAAGTATTTTCATTCTATTAATAAGCACATTTTTACAACGTGTCAGCTCTGTCTGTCCAGTCTGACTTTGGCCTGCTTCCCTATTCCTCTTTTAAATACTCCCCTCCTGCAGGGTAAGCCCTTCTGCCGAGGACCTATGCATGCTGTCCTGCATCCTCCCCTTCCCACATGTCCTCCTGCCCTGTCTCCAAAACACTTCTATTGTGTCTTCTGGACATCTGCCTCTCTTTTTTTGTAAAATTCTTGACATTTCCCTTCATTGATTTAAGAATTCTCTTCTCTCTTTACTTCCTTCACATTACCCATCTAGAGTCTCATCACAAATAAAAAATTATCCATCTACATCCCTTGATCAAATGCTCTCTAGCTTTTCCTAACTCAATCTACTGAGCCCCACGCTGTAGCTGTCTTTCTTCTATTTCTCACTCTTGACTGAATCTTTTCCTTCAGTATCTGTATATCTGTAATATCACCTGGCCAAAATACAAAAAAAAAAAAAGATCGGAGTCCCTTCCCCCTCTATCTCAGTGTTCGCACAAGCAGGGCCACCTCCACATGTGTAAAAATTCTTTATTTACTAACTACCCTTCAACTCATTTCAGGTAGGTTGGCAGGATTCAGCAAGCAAAACAAAATAAAAGGTATAACTGCTTCAATTTAAAGATTCAGATGAGGGGGTGAAGAAAAATAAATTAATTAATTAAATATTCAGATTAACAGTAAATTATATTTGTGAGATTGTATACATATATATATATATATATATCACAAATACTGCATCTACTTTATTGGACAACTTTAATTCTTCAAATACTCATCTTCCATGATGAGCCAAAACTACTTGTTTTGATAAGAAATTAAAACTTTATTGAGAATCCAGTTTCCTTAGAAACAGAGGACCCCTTTCCTGCAATAGACTGAGAATTCCAGGACCTAACACATGCTGAGAGTAGACATCCTCAATGACAGACAGGTCTTAACATAAATATATCCCAGTTTCTCTCCTCCTCCTCCTCCTCTTCCACCTCCTTCTTGTGAGAACAATTAACATGATATCTATTCTCCTAAAATTTTTAGTTCAGTATATAGTACTATTAACTTATAGGCATTATGTTACACAATAGCTCTCTAGAATCCATTTATTTTACATAACTGAAATTTTATACCCATGGAATGACAACTTGTTATTTTCCCTACCCCCAGTCCCTAGACATCACCATTTTGCTCTGCTTCTATGAACATGAGTACTTTATATATATCATAGAAATGGAATCATGCATTTTGTTTCTTTTTGTTACAGGCTTATTTCACTTAGTATGATATACTCAAGATTCAACAATGGTGTCACATAATGGCAGGATTTCCTTCTTTAATTAGGCTGAATAATATTGCATTGAATATATATACTATAATTTCTTTATCTGTTTGAAGTTCTAAATGCCAATGAACATATAGGTGTTTTCTATATCTTGGTTATTGTGAATACTGCATCAATAAATATGGGAGTGCAGATATCTCTTTGACATACCTATTTCATATACTTTGCATATATATCTAGATGTGGGATTTCTGGATGATATGATATTTTTAATATTTTGAGAAACCTCCATCCTATCTTCCATGGTGGCTGCACAAATTTATGTTCCACCAACAGTCTACAAGTGTCCCAATTTCTCTACATCCTGGCCGACAGTTGTTTTTTTATATAAAAGCCAATCTAATAGGTGTGAGGTGATAATATCATTGTGGTCTTGAAATCAACGTCAACAACAACAAAAATAAAAACAGGCATGATAAAACTTTTGGAGCATATATGTTTATTATTTTGATAGTTTTGATATTTTTGTGTGTATGCATAAATCCAAATTCATCAAATTGTTTACATTAAATATGTGCATTTTTTTGTATGTCAGTTATACCTTAAAAAATTGTTTTTAAAATACCCTAATATCTGTTGCCTTTCCCATAGAGTGATTCTGAGGTATATACTTTACCACAGTTCTAAAAGTTGTACCACGGGATTAAACTCTAACGTGGTAGCTGGATTAAATAATGTCCCTTCCATTGGCTGCTCTCTCTTGTCTAATGTTTCTCCTTTCCTCTATTTCACTTTTTAATCTACATCCTGTTCTGTTTTCTAATGTTATTTTAATTGACATATGACAATTATACATATTTATGGGGTACAGTGTGATTTTTCAGCACATGTATACATTGTGTATTGATCAAATTAGGCTAATTAGCATATATACCACCTCAACATTTATCATTTCTTTGTGTTGGGAGCTTTCAAAGTCTTTCCTTCTAGCTATTTTGAAAAATACAGAAAATATTTATAAATTACAGTCAGTAGGCTGTGCCATACCAGTGACATTGTACCTGTCGATCAGCCTCTCTCCATCCTCTTCCCTCTCCAGGATCTAGTAACTACTATTCTATTCTTAACTTCTATGAGATCAACTTTTTTAGGTTCCATATATGAATAAGATCACGTGCTATTTGTCCTTCTGTTCCTGTTCTAGTTCACTTAACATACTGTTCTCTGGAATCATCCTTGTTGATACCAATGACATGATTTCATCTTTCATTTTTAATGGCTGAGCAGTATTCCATAGTGTATACGTACCACATTTCTTTATTCATTTGATAATAAACATGGGTTGATTCCACATGTTGGCTTTTTTGAATAGTGCCACAGTAAACTTGGGGGTGCGGGTGTCTCTTTGACATTTTGATTTCACTTCCTTTAGATATATAGTTTGATGGCCTCTTCACTCCAACAGCTTTAATAGCTTCCTATAGGTAAATTAATATTTTCCAAATATTTATCTCCAGTTCAGACTTACAAAACAGGTAGTGTTTGACTCCTATCTCAATTACTCTTAAACATCTCAAAATTAACATGCTTATTTTTTCTTTCTTCATTTATGCTCTTCCTTTAAACTTTTAATAAATGACTCTTTCACCTACTCATTTATGAAGGAGGATAAACAGGGGACCTTTTGCTATGTCCACTTCCTTCACCTCTACATCCAATCATTTGCCAACCCTCAGAAACTGTCTCAACAGTACATTTCCAATAGGTGCATTGCTTACTCACGGTAGCTACCACATTAGCCCAATCTATGATTATCTTTTACATCAGAACATTGCAATATCCTTCAACATGTCTTCTCTCTTCTACTCTTGATTTCTTTCAATACATTCTAAATAGAGTAGACAGTGATATATTAAAAGTACAAATAAAAAACCTTGCAATAGTCTTCTCATAAAACTTAATTGGCTATTTCCCTGTAAGATGAGTTCAAATCCTTACCCTGGAATGTAGGGCCAGATGTGCATGACCTAGATTTCCAGCCCCAAACACCGCCACTCTGTGGCTAAGCCCTTACCTCTGCTGCACTAGCCTCTTTTAAATCAATTAAATAACTAACCTCATTCTGTACCACAATAGAGATATCATAATTTCCCAGGATATTTTATATCAAAGTAACTAGTTTTTCTTTTACATCAAAATTTGTAATGATATATTTATTTTTTAGTTTTTAAATGCCTTTCCTTCCTACCAGAATGTAATCTCCATGAAAAAAGACAATGTCTGTTTTGTCCCATGTTATCAACACAAATTCTTGGAATGTATTTTTTCATGACTTATAGGATATGTCAATTATTTATTGAATGATTATATTAAAAGAACTGAATAATCTGTACATAATGAAGGCTTTTAACCCATTTACTCTTTCCTAATAAACAAAATCTAAGGAAAGCCATAGTATCTAACCTTTACTGAGATCTTATAGTGCTACAGGCATTGTAATAGACATTTTGAATATTTCTCATTTGATCTTTACAGTCAAACATTATTATATCTATTTTGAAGATAAGGTGAATGAGGCTCAGAGAGACTCAAAATGATTGACTCTTATTAATCTAATGTGCTTATAACTGTCAGAGCTGGAATTAAAACCCCTATTTGTCATCAAAATCTGTCTCTTTCCACTAATATTCTTTTTTTAATTTTTTGGGGGGGTACTGAGCATTTTACCTCCAAGCACATCCCCAACCCTTTTTGTATTATTATTACTTTGAAATATGGTCTCGCTAAATTGCTGAAGCTGACCTCAAACCTGAGATCCTCCTGTCTCAGCCTCTCAAGTACTGGGCTTACAGGTATGCATCACCACACCCACCTTCAGTAATACTCTAAAAATATACTGAATTATATCTTATTCCATCTCAGTGTTATAACAATAGAACCTGATCTCAGAGGTTTTAGATTCTATTAAATTAAAGAAATTTTGGAAAAGTAATACACAACTTGATTTGTCAAAAATTATTCTAAGAAGATTTTACTATTGAAAGGCAATTTTCTTATTTTGTTTATTTATTTATTCATTTATTTTGCAGTACTGGGGATTGAACCCAAGGGTGTTCTACCTCCGCGCTACACCCCTGGCCCTATTTTTTATACTTTATTTTGAAACCGGGTCTCACAAAGTTGCGGAGGGCCTTCACTAAGTAGAGAGAGAGAGAGAGAGAGAGAGAGCTGAGGTTGGCCCCGAACCCGGATCCTCCAGTCTCTGCCTCCCAAAGAACTGGGATTACAAGCATGCGCCACCACGCCCGGCTCAATTTTCTTATTTTGAACAGAGGGAATTCTTTGGGGAAAGACTGTTATTCTTTTCTTTGTTTCTGTGTGTGTGTGTGTGTGTGTGTGTGTGTGTGTGTGTGTGTGAGTGTGTATGTTACCAGTGATTGAACCCAAGGACATTGTACCTCGAAGCTACACCCCCAGTCATTTTTTTTAATTTTGAAATGGTCTCACTAACTTGTTGAGGTCCTCCCTAAATTGTTGAGGCTGGCCTCAAACCTGAAATCCTCTTATCTCAGCCTGTCAAGCACTGGGATTACAGGCATGTGACACAACATTCAGTTAGTTACTTTTTATATATAAAAACATTTAAAAGTTTTTGTTACTAAAAGTTATTAGCAACTTATTTATCTATTAACATAGTTATTAACAGCTTATTTAATACCATCATACATGCAGGTATTTATAGCAGCATACAGAACATTACTATTTCAAGAGAAATTAAAGTATCATAGCACAGAACATTGCTTGAGTTCATAAACACTACAGCCAGCTGAGTTTCAGTTTTACGCCATACTTATTATTCATGAGGCATTTGGCAAGCTACTTATTCTGTCTTTACATTTCTTCTATCCTCTGTAAAGTGTGGCTGATAATGCTATTCATCTCATGATTGTATTTGTGAGAAATGAATAAGTTAAAACACATGGAATGCTTAAAATAGTTCCTGGCACATAATATGTTCACAATAAATATCAGCATTGACCACCTGCCTCTGAAAAGTCACTGTTGACCTCTTGTAACTTTTTAATTTATTCAACTATTATTAATCATCACATAATACATTTTTGAAAGGCAGATAATAGCACATTTCATACTAGAAAGGTGATACAGACACTAAAATAATAAATGTATAGATGAATATGCCAATGTCAGATAATGATAGTTGCCATGAATGAAATGGCACAGAAAGTTAAGATTCATAATCTATGAGGTTTGAGGGTGTAGTCACAGATTGGGTAGATGAGAAAGTTTGATACATAAACTCTGTTTTCAATATCAAGCAGTGTGAAAATCTTTGGAAATCAATTCATGGAGACCCCAAAATTCTAGTTTTAAATTTATTTTTAATCAGAAGATGATACATGGAACTAGAGCTCACTGCTAAAAATCAAGTATATTCTTTTATGGAACTTGCCAGATGCCCAACTCCTACATCTGGTGGGGAGCTCGGAGCTCGGTCCTCTCTTAAAATCCAGCAGGATGATCATATTTCCTTAAACAAGATTTTTGATTCTCTATTGGCAGAAAAAGTTAATGGAGATTATTGACAGAAAGACATTTACAGAAGAATAGAAGGAAGAAAAAGAAAAGTCAGGTGTTGTGATTTTTATGCTCTAGACACTATTCAATAATGGATAATTTAACACAAATATTCATTTGAATTTTTACTAAAGCTCAATTACAAATTACATTATGCCCCTTCCTCAAATTTAGTTCAAAAAGATTGCTACATGCTTAAGCTTTCATAGCCAGAAGAAAGTGGATTTGAATTCTTCCTAATTCCAAAGGCCCTATTTACTGTGCATTGAAAAAACACTTCAGAAAACAGGGACTTACCTTATTTGTTATTGGTGCTGTTACTGTTATTGGTTGTGGTGATGGTGATGCTGTTTGTTTTGCGAGAGTTTGCTTTTCATTCATCTTAAATTTACTTTAATCAAAATGTACTATATATCTAGAAATTGAATTGGATGTTTTAGCATTACAGAGGAACAGGTTAATATTGCTATTAACCATTTTACTTTTAAAAAATATAGTTTGATCATTATTCTCATAGCTATCTCATTTTCACTTAATGTTAAAATACACCTACACACACACACACACACACACACACACACACACACACACTTTTCTCTAACATGAAAACATTATTTGAATCTTCATCATAAAAATCAAGTAGCCAGGCATGATGGCACATGCCTGTAATCCTAGTACTTGGGGAGGCTGAGACAGGAGGATGGCAGGTTCGAGGACAGCCTCAGCAAGTAGTAAGACTCTCATCAGCCTACCAAGATCCTGTTTCAAAATAAAAATAAAATAGGGCTAGGGATGTAGCTCAGAGCTAGAATGCCCCAGGGCTCAATCACCAGTACCACACACACACACACACACACACACACACACACAAATATCAAGTTGCTTATCACTCCCACCTGAATATTGTTCTCAATAACTTTAAGTTGAAAAATAATCTGCTTGTCTGCTGTATTTTAATAAATCAAACAATCCAAATGCTCTATGTTTAAGTTAAACCATCTAGGTCACTGAGCAGAAATAACCAGATGTTTTATAATTGTTTAGATACAGCCTCTGTACCAATCTCTGTGTTCCTAAGAAAGAAGAAGCAAGTCTAATTTGCATGGTATCAGCAACAAACTATAATTTGACTATATGGGGAGTTCATTTTGAATGTTTTATTACTTATTCCCAACTTAAATCATTATTTTCAGAAATAGAAAATTTGGTAAGTACAGTAATCACCCTTATCCATGGGTAATAATTTTTAAGACCCCCAGTAGATGCCTGAAACTGTAGCTAGTACTGAACCTATTATGCATATTATGATTTTCCCTATGCAGACATATCTATGATAAAGTTTAATTCATAAATTAGGCATGGTAAGATATTAACAATAACTAATAAAATAGAATAATTATAACAATATACTGTCATAAAAGTGACATGAATGTTGTCTCTGTTTCTTTCTCCAACATCCTTCTAATTACCTTAATTCCTCATTTTTGGGCCACAGTTAGGCATGAATAAATCTAGGACCATGGAAATTAAAATCACAGATAAGGGTAACAAAAATGGGTGAAATAAAAATTGCGTTAGAAATATTTTCTTATAATTTCTCTTGCAGCTGCCAAAATAAATACAATGAATTGGTGTGGAGTATGTAATCCCCAGTTCACCAAAGTAGGCACTAAATCAGTTCCAAAAATATTGCTTTTTAACAAATTTATCAAGTAAGTAATAGGACTATTCATGCTAAACACTTTTAGTAATATCTCAAAGTTCATAACAAAATAAAAGAGGATAAACAGATTTCTTAAAACCTGAAGATATAGACCAAATAAGCTGAGATTATATTAAGAACAGAAACCATAATTTCTCTGGAAAAGATTAAAGTGCTTTCCTAGTGAGCAAATATGATTTTTCAAAAGAAAAAGGGTCATTCATCTCAAGGAAATTTTAATTAAATTCAAAGAAAAAAAGGAAAGCATCAAGAAATAAAATTTTATGGCACATGAATTAGGAAAATACTTTAAAATATAAGGAAATTTCTTTCCATTTCATGTGTCAGTGAATAACTCATTTTCCCATTTTGATTCGATAACATTTGGTCTGAGTCTAAAGAAAATATAAAGTGTTCATTGGAAGTGTGAAGAGGTCATTAACTCAACCCATAAAATATTTAGAGATTTTACTCTTTAAGTCCTGGTTGCATAGTTCAGGTATGACATAATTAATCTCTTAAGGAGTGAAAACAATATTTAAAGAAATTATCATCTGTCTGGTTGAAAGTTCTACCTTCTTGACTTTCTATTTCCTCAGCTGTTCTTGTCTCTTGATTCAGAAATGTGAAAATAGATGACTTAGAAATTCTGGTTCTAAAATGGAAAGAGGAATCCCCCTTCCCACATCAAAGGATAATTCATCCCCTCATGAGCTCCAGTTGATATGATGAGAGACTTTCCGTTGGTAATAACCTTTTTCTCTGCTTTATCTACATCTTTTTTCAACAGTCGTCTTACCATCTGCTTACGAATGTGCTCAGGGTTTTTTCCATATTTCAAATTAGTTCTCTTGATTCTCTGTCTCCCTCTAGCTAAACATGTTACTTAAGTGTCTCGCCATCCATTCAAGACCACTTCACAGTATAACCATTCACCCTGCTTTCTCTCCTTCCTTATTTTCTAAAACTCCCCTTGACAGTGAGCAATCTGGTAGCAGTTCTTCCATACCACTTAACTTGCTTTGCCAAGGTCATTTATAATTCTATTTGCTGACTCAAAAAGCCAGGTTTCAATTAATATCTTTACCCTTTCCCAGCTGAAATGCTGAGGAGAATGTTCAGGCTGTTTTCTACAAACAAATTAACCACCATTTTTGGCGCTGGATGAAGGGAGATGACATCAATCAATTCTCCTCCTATATTTTCTTGTGATGTATTCTGTGTCTGGACAAGTGATTATGAAAAGGACCTAATGGAATTTGTATTGTTCCTTGATCAATTAAAATATGTGATTACTTTTCTGCACTTTATATTCACATCATTATATGCATTATTAAGCACTGACCAAATATCATATGATATAAGCATTTAAACCATGTTAAATAAGTAGGTCAGAAAAAAATTAAAGGATTGTTGGCAACATTTAAAAGATGAAAGTTATTATTCTTAGATATATTTTTAATTTTTCTTTTACCTAATTCTCAGCCTTGCAATATATGCATTATATAATCATGTAAAATATGTCAAGGAAAAATAGACATTAAGAGTGACTCTGGAAGTCTATTTAGTGTATAAATTGCTTTGATCCTTCAAAGATGCAATATTGATGTAGCCCCATTAATATGGAAAAATATTTTATGTAAGTAAATATAACCTCTACAAGATATAGCAATGATCTATTAATATCATTCAAACACGGCAAAATTAATTTAAAAATTGTTTACCTAATTAAGGAATATATATGTATACTTCATGCAAATTCAAAAATTCAGATAAATTTCATCAATTAAAACAAGGTGTTCAGCTCCAAAACATGCCTCTGGTTCATATCGTAGGTATGATCTATTTTAAGACAAAACTGCTCCATGCTGTAATTTCCAGGTGCAATAAAATCCACTTAATTTGAAGACTGATTAAAGTAGAGAAACCTCATGATAAGCAGAAAACTGATGATTTACCAATCAAACTAGCGTTTGACACAGACTGCCAAATAGCAGAGAAGAACGTAGGGGAGAAAGGTTATAAGCACTCATGTATAGTTAGTGCCATAAACTATGGCATTAATTTAAGGTATGTAACTTTGCATTTGGAAGTCAAGAGATATTAAACCTATAGATATTTTCCTCTTAAAGAATTAAATTGCTAAAATGTCAGTAAAAATGACCACTCAACAATATGCCTGTATTTATTTTTCATAAAAATAAATAGAAATGAATATATGGAGGAAATGAATAATCATATAAAATAAATTTAAGTGTTATCCCTTAAATTTATCCTCTTATAGCATTAACTTCCAACTCTTAAATATTTTGATGTAAGTTAAAAAGCTACAAATTTTTAAAAAATAATTTAATTTTTTGTGTTTGAATTTTTATTGTGCTAAAGATACATGACAACATGATTGCTGATCTTAACTGTTTTCTACTTAGTCATCTTTGAAACAATATGCTAAAATTATTTAAATTCTCAAGATATCCAAATACTAAGATAAGTAAAAATGTTTGTGAAAGCTTAAAAATTCATTTGCTAACCTAAAAATGCTTTCGTGTAATTCAGAATCAATCTTCTCCCTTCCTTCCTTCCTTCCTTCCTTATTTCCTTATTTCCTTCCTTCCTTCTTCTTTTTTCTTTTCTTTCATCCCGGAGACTGAAACTGGGGTCATTGAATTCAGGAGCATTCTATCTCTGAGCTATACCCTCAGCCCTTTTTATTTTATTTTTTAAATTTTTGAAATAGGATCTCACTAAGTTGCTGAGGGTCTCTTTAAGTTGAAGCTGACGTTGGATCTACAATCCTCCTGTCTTAGCCTCCCAAGTTCTAGGATTATAGGCCTGGGTTATAAATCAGAATTTTTCTAACTGCTATTTTTAGTACTATGTATTAATATTTTAGGAAGGTCAAGCTTAACTTTTAAATTTTAGATATTTTTAGTTAATCTTTGATTAGGCTGTTACTTACTTTAAAATTGAAAATCAGATTAAAATGCAAGATCTATGGTTTTATATGAGATTTCTTTCTTTTCATGAGCTTTTGTTTCCAACATGTCAAATAGTTATAAGACTTACTGCATAGTTTTGCCTTCCTATTAAAGATAGTATAAATAGTAATTGGCCAAGACACATATAGTAGGGATTCATAAAGTGTTAGTTTCCCCATACTAAAGATTAAGGGGAAAATTAATCATTAATTTATATGCTTTTATTTATGAATTGCATATAAATATCTATAAAATTATGCAATACATTACAAGTAGAGGTAGCATAGGCTTTCCAAACACTACCAGTTGAAAATATTCTAATAGTGATTTAATATATCTGTGGTATATTGTTGAACACGGACTATTTTTCTTTAATAGATCTAAATATATCACCATCATAAATCAATTAAGACCTATGTTGGGAACCATTTTCTTATCTTTAGACTCTAAGTTGCATGAACAGCCTAAGAAGGTAAAAGCTTTACCAAATGAGCCGATCAGGATTTGCTGATATAATAGAAGGAGGTTCTCAGAAGAGGGAGTTGACCATTTCTTAATCTAGGGAGGAGAAAGGGTGCTGATTCTTATCATGATTGTTGATCCGCTGTTAGGATTGTCTTTGTAAAGATCTGACTCTTGGAAAAGGTATTTAAGGTCTAGGCTTGAATAAAGTCGGGGCTGCTGCAGTGTGTGTGACTGAGAGCCCTCCTGAATCTATCTTTTGTCTCTCTCTCTCTTGTTTTTTCTTAATCCTCACTCCCTGTTTCAGGGACCTATCGACTTTGCCGGCAGGCTCTGGCAGACCTATGCTGGGCATGATGGGGCACACCTGTAATCCCAATATTTGGGAGGCTGAGACAGGAGGATTGCAGGTTGTAAATCAGGTGAAGCAATTTAGGGAGATCCTGTTTCAAAATAAAAATAAAACAGTTCTGGAGGTGGAGGTATAGCTCAGAGGTAGTTTAGGTCCCTGAGACCTAAACACTAGGAGATCTCTCTCTCTCTCTCTCTCTCTCTCTCTCTCTCTCTCTCTCTCTCTCTCTTCCTAAATAATGACACCTTAGTTTTGGATGTGTTTCATCTTGTCCTTAATTCACCACTTTACCTTGAATTTAACTTTCTCAAATTCATCCTCCGACAATTATCATAATCTTCTAATAAAATGAAAATCTGACCTTTCCACATCTCCGCCTGTGGTTCCTCCTTGCTGTAAGGTACATTTCCAAATGACTTATTATAGCTCACACATCCTTCAATAGCCAGCACCTGCCCACCTTTTCAACCCCATCTGCTGCCACTGCTGCCTATCTCACATCTTAAGCTCCTTCCACCAAATGGCTAACGTTAATAGTTAATGTTCCTAAATACAGCTGGTGACTTCCCATCGCTGTTCCTTTGCTCAGGTGGTGAGTTCTATCCAGATTTCCTCTCTTCAAAACAACTTGATGGTAGTAAGTTATTTTCTGTCTATAAATTCCATGATGCCATTAACACCTCTATGGAGGATTTTTGATATCCCCCTAACATTGATAAGAGTAACTACCCCAAACATAATAAATGACTGGCAAATTTAACTGTTAAGAACACCATAAACATAAAAATAATCAATAAAGTTGAAAAACAGACTAGGTGAGGAAAATATTTGTAACGCACATGTATGGGTATACAGTATAGTGTTAGTATGCAAAATATAGAGTTCCTGTGAAAAAACATCACTTGAAATAACAAATATGAAAAAGTAACTAAAAAGAGAAGTTCAAATAGGTATCATGGGCAAAAATGGATAGCCAATTTCAAATGTGATCAAGAAATCATGAGTAAAAGAAAAATTTTACACATTACCTTGTTAAATGTTAGCAATGATTGAAAATACTTAATGTTGGTGAAAAAATGTGGAAACAAGTTCTGGTATAGTAAACCTTGAGGAGGTCAATAAAAGTATACACACATTTAGACACAGTAATTTCCCTTCTAAAACATTATCCTACAAAAAGATTCACAGGTATTTGTACACTGAAGCATACAAAATATATAAAGTATATGCTTATATATTCATTAAGGTTTTTGAAAGTAATAAAAAAAGTTAATATCCTATGTATTCATTAATTTTATATGGTGAAATTACACATGTTGAATGCCTACTTTGAAATAGCAGGCAAATATTTGAAAACAACAGAATATAGGTTATTTTATACATATGGAAAATACAGTAAGTGTAAATGTCATGTCAGAGAACATTAAAGATATAATGATATACTTATTTTATAGTATATAAATATATTTAATTTAATTAAAAGACAGACAGTATTGAAGAGCTGGTTAAGCAATTAGTTTTATGTTAAATATTCCTATTTCTCAGTTCTACCACTTACTAATTGTGTGACTTTGGGCCAGTTACTTAACCTAAGTATACCTTGTTTTCCTAATCTGTAAAATGGATATAGTATTTTTAAAATGTGAGTTAAAGGCTTGAAAGAATGGATATATTATTATACTTTACTTCTGAGCACAGAATAGAGGAGTGACACTTGGAAATTTTGAATTTTTATTCTAGGTATTCCCATATTTACTTTTTTACATTAGTCATATTTTTTATAATTACAAATGCAAAACAAAGATGTAGCTGCTCAAATCTGTAATATGGATGAGACTTCCATACTAGCCATGCCACAAAAAAATAAGTATACACAATTTATTGAATAGTTAAAAGGAGAGCGCATAACAACATTAACTGCATATATACATAGTCCATTGGTATATATAGACCTGATGTAACATATGGAGTAAGAAAACTCCCCCATAAAATAAAGGATGGAATGTGATTTGTAGATTCAATAGGAAAAAGAACCACATAGACAGAAATTATTAAGCATTAACACAATTGCTTATAAGTATAGTAAATAAGTTAATTTTAAATGCTTCCTCAGAAGTTCTATTAAAATATTTACTGATATATAGTTAACATAAGTATTTATTGTTTATTCCCATTCTAACTTACCACATTGACCATAATCTGATTACTTCTTTCTTTTAAGTTAGTCTGTATAGGAATTATTGCCTCTGTTTATGAAGTTTTCTCTATCAATTATAAAGAATTCTGTTTCTTTATAATTGCACAATGTTGACACTTGAAGTGTAATTTACAACCACTATAGTCTATGAAGATTTATATTTTCCAATAGTATTCGCATTCTATAACAGAAGTAGCCAGAGAACTAACTTTTCTCTTTCTGTGATTAGAAAATTCTCATATTTGTAGTCATCTTTCTACATTGCAATTACTAGTCTCGACCTAAACTGTACTATATCACAAATCTGTTTATCTTCATGGTCTCTATTCTGCCTTGTGATCTTAGTAGTTTTTTAGTTTATCTGGTGGCAAGAAAAGAACTGCTTTTTAAGCTGAGAATATCGTACAAATCTTCCTCCAGTATAAAATCATTGATTCTGCACAATTTTCTGGGTTCTAATTGCCAACATTTCTCTGACTACAGGAACACAGGATTTTTTACTGCATAACTGTTTCCTATGCATTCTATGTGAATTACACTTATAAATAGAAGACCAGCTAGTTTAAAGTAGAATGGAATTAGAGTTGACTAAAAATGTTTTAATACCACATAAGTTCATCGAAGGAGACCTTCAATATATTATCAGTATTAAAATTTCTATATAAAGCCTGGATAAGGGCTTTAAAACCTTGCAAGAATCTTGAAAACCTTGAAAATCACTGGTGTTTCAAGCCCTTGACCATATTCAATTTTAATACAATTCATGGATTATAACAGACTAAAATAGCTTCACAATAGACATGATAGTTATTAAATAAATGAAAGAAGTAATGAAATGAAAGGATTTTTGTAGATCAGTTCACTACTGATACCTGAGGGTTTTGCTCAACTTTGACTCAATTTACTCTATGAGAGTAGTGAAAATTTTATTGCTACTGTAGCAACCACCACCTCTGAAAATGGCTATTTGCTCCTAGAGAGTAATACAATTCTGACTTCAAGGCAATCTGGGAAAAAAAAAAAACACGTCTAGAAGTAACTTTGCTTTTTCTATGATCAGAGAAGACACATTCCCAGACACCTAGGGAAGAATTAAAGTCAACATAATATTTAACAGTCATGGGAGTACCTAATAATCCACTTTGACTGCCCTCATGAGAAATACAAATTTACCTTTATGTCTTTATTGTGATTCCTCCAATCTATCAAATGGCTGAATTTGGCAATTCCCATCTCTTTGATTGCTCTAATCTATCAAATGATGGAACTATGTGAGTCTCATTTCCTCAAAAAGGGTGTTCTGTTTTTCTCTTTTCTTTTTCAAAGACTGATTTACAACATTTTATTCTATTGCTCCCTCTGGTACTCTCTTTCCATATTTCTACCAGCTTTTGTGTTAAACAGTTTAGCGAAATTGCAGAGAGTCTCACTCCCTCATTGACTTTAATCCCTGACTTCCTACTTTTAAATTAACAGTGCCCGACTATCAAGAGAATTTTATGACCATCAACCCATTTCTTTCTTTTCATGATTATATAAATACAGTTATTGTATTTCCAATGAGAAAACTATTAGAACACATTTTCTCTGAGATTAAAACAAAACCATTCTGCCTAAATTTCTTTCATTATACATATGCTTTAAATTTTTTAAATTGATTTTCACATTAGGGGAAGGCTGAATGAGATAGTACACTATTCTAAATATGCAATTTTAGCTCTCTTAATATTTTTAAATTGTATCAAATCAATGCTTATAACAGGATCTTTTTTAGCTTACACTGCTAAATACATTATTTTGATTTGGTTTTATAATTATCGTCTCCATACCTGGAAATAATACTTCTATCTGGATATTCCTACATATGCCTGGTAAACTAAATTAATATTTCACATATTTTACCATTATATGCTTTTTTATTTTGGCACTGACTTTTTAGTTAAATAAATATTTTTAATGATTCTAACATATACTCAGAGATTTCCTATGAAATTCAATCATCTAATTTTTTTATATATATTTTTAGGGTCATTTCTTATTTGTTATTATCAGTGGCTCAGAGGGAAGTTCAGCATGAGTTTTATGACTGGCTATTAGTTTGGGCCAGTAAATAATGGCCAAAGAAATGGCTGGTGAACTCCAGGACAAGTGACTGGTAAGGCATTCATCTAGTCACCATTGTGTGCTGTGTGTGTGCTGTAATAGACTAAATGTTGCACAGCCTCTGCCCACAGAGTTTATCAAGCTAGTGGATAAGACAGAATATTCACCACTAGCTACAATTCAGATAAACTGCAATGTCAACTTTTGAAAGAAGCATAAATTGCTTTGAGAACAAAGAGTGGGAAAAAGTGACCATAAGGGATAAAAGGAATTTCCACTGAGAGTTTTTCATCCATTTAAAATCACATATTCAAGAGTGCTACAAAGTAACCACATTGCTAAGAGTGTACAAGCCAGAGTCTCCTACTCATGGAGTTTACATTCTATTAAGTGGTATTTAATCTTCACCCACTCAGAAAAAAAGGAAGTGGAGGAGACAGAGAAACATATTTCATACAAAATAGAATAAACAGCAGAAAAGAAAAAAATTGGATTTATGATATTATCAGAAATATCAGAAACAGATATGTGTCTACCTGTGTAACTTGAACAAAGAGGAAAGGTGGGAGTAGAAAAAGTATGTTGCAATGTTGGTTGGGCATACCATGAGAAAATTTAATTCACCCCAAGGATTTTTGTCCTAATTGTATAATCAATACATTGTTATAAAAACAACTTTGGAATAGAGGTGCATATAAAAATAACTAACTCAACAGCTAGGAGGAAGAGTAACTGTTATTGACATAAAGGCCAATGATGGTGCCTATTGTATTAATCCAGTAGAGAAATGTTATTGTGAGTGATGATTTGGTTGTAGAATAAGGAAGCTATATAGAATAAGGAACCGGATTGAAGTCATAAGATCATACAAGTTTGGATAGCAGATTTGATTATAATACAGTTTCCCATGACTGTAATACAGAATGAAATGCAATATGATACCTAAGTTTTGAAGAACCTCAGGTTCTTATAGGCTGAGATACCAGCCTATAAGAACAGTAGGCAGCTCTAAATTGAAGTAATGCTGAGAAAGAAATATCGCATTTGAATGGTATTAATGTGTTGAGAATTGAAACAATGGGTCTGGATGATATTGCCCAGAGAAAGATGAAGAAGGAAAGCAGACCAAAGGACAGATCATGATAAACAATTAAAATAAGGGGACAGAATGAGAAAAGGCAGACCTGCTAAAGGCAAGTTCTGTAAAAAGGCAATCAGAAAAATCAGTAATATGGTTCCAGAAAAATGGAGTTTTGATAACAATAGATGATAAAGCAGTTCAATACATTCGAGGGCAAGTGATGACCTTCACAGAACCTGATTTAGTTGAGTAGAAGGAGCAGTAATACCATAGATGAAGACTGAATGGGAGATAATAAAGTGAATAAACTACTAAGATGGTTGATAATATTCCCGGTCTTGTAAATACTTTACATACATGTGTACATTTAATACTTAACAATCACCCTATGAGGTAGGTATAATTTTTGGTTCCACTTTAGACATGATAAAACTAAGAAAGAAAGAAATTAAGTAGTTAATCCAAAGATATAGAGGTAAGAATAATGGAATCAGGATTTTCACTGGGCAATCAGTTCCAAAATGTTCTCTCTTAACCACTTATTATTTCCCACTTACATATCTTCTTGCACTGTTTTACTGTTCCACCCATCCATAGGCAGTCTATTTTGTCACTATAATAATTGTGCTTCCTATCTTCTTTGACCAATACAATGTGACAGTGGTAATGTTACTTGAATTCTGCAGCCTATTTTTCAAGAAGCTTTGTAGCGTCTACCTTCATCTTCTTAAAAATACTGTCCTGAGACACCATGTAAGAGTACTACACTAGCCAAGCAGAGAGTGAGAGGCCATGGGGAGCATAATTGATATGTCCCAGCCAAGAACCTTCACTAACATGTGAATGGGGCTACATTACATCCTCCCAGCAAGCCAAAGTGCAGTGGGAACATGGAGACAATCCATGGTATCCTGAGGATTAATAGTTATTTTAAATTACTATGTTTAGGGGTTGTGTGTTATGCAATAATAAATGACATAGGAATAGGTACCTAAAAATGGGTTTCTTCTTTAATAAAAATCTAAAACATATGACATTAGTTTGAGAACTGTATTCTGAAACTCACTGATTTTCCTGATTGTCCTTTCCTATGGGGATAGGAAGAAATTACAAAATAAAAAGGGTTAGTGTATTGTGAGTCAACAATGAAGAAATTGCTATTGAAGCCTTGAGAAAGGGTGACTTGTATTGTACAGTGGAAGAAAAATTGGCAGCAGCATCATCTGAAAAACTTAGATGATAAGAAATGTACCAAATGAACTGGCCAAATAAATCTGGCCAAGAAAATGTCCACATAGAATATAAGAGCTGTCAACAGGTATCTTATGGTTTCACATGGTAAGGTGTAAGATGACAGATGTAAACTAAAGTTCAAAGGGCAAGAGAAATTTTATATTAGAGTAAGACAAATTTCCAGGAACTGCAGGAAACACTATATTTTGGGTTGGAAAGTAAACTGTTTACCTTCTTTATTTTCTCATCACAAAATATGTTTCAAAATAAGAAATGGCCTCACTGTACTAAGATCATCTCAGGAAAAAATTGAAGATTCTCCCAGGTAGATATTCTGAATTGAAAAAAAGAGTTCTGAAAATCATAAGGGCTTGTTGTAGTATATTTTGTGCTGCTAAAACAAAATGTTTGAGACAGGATAATTTATGAAGATCACTCATTTATTTCTCCTAGTTATGGGGCTGGAAAGTTCAAGATCAAACTCTCGTATCTCATGTCCTTGCTGTATGTGCATCCTTTCATGGCAGATGAGCGGAAGCACAAACTAAGTCAACAGCATGAAGCTTGTATAGAGCATGGGATATAAAACAATTTTGAGGAACTCATAAACAATTTGTTTTAACATGCCAGCATATAACTCAGACAAAAACTCATGAACAATGTGTCCAGACATGCCAGCATACAGCTTCAAAAACTTGTCTGGACATGTCAGCATAGGGTTCAGACCAGCACTTCTGTGCTGCAGTTGATAACAGATACTTGGATCAGAAAATGGCTTCTCACCTCTGATGGATTTACGTCATCAATACATTTGTACTGGTGACAGGAGTCTGGCAGGTTTGATAAGCCTGGATGAGCTTGCCAAAGACACTGGGAAATGCCCAGAAAGTCCTATAAAGACCCTGGCCTTTCTACGAGCAGTGTGCTGAGCTTTCCTTACCCCATGACAGTCTGCCCGTGTGTGACTCCAATCCAGCGACTTGTTCCAGTCCTGCTCTTCTCACTGACCAAGGATCAGTGGGAGACTTTTGACTAGTTCAGCACCTGGGGTCAACTCCTGAACCTCCTCTTCCATTCCTGGACTTGATTCTTTATTCCCTACTCCCTGTTTGTTTGTACTGTATTATTTTGCTCATTATTTGAAGTGCTCTAAGTCTTAGAATTTATGTGTTGTTTAGTACCTTTATTTGACCTAAATTGTTAGATTTGCTAGTGTGAAGTGTATTCTTTGGTGCTCATTCATTGTTAATTGGCTTTGGCAAAGAAGCCACCCAGTATCTGAACTTAGAACTTAGCTTAACTTTACTTAGACAATTTCCTGATAAGTTCCTGCATGCTATAACCTTTGAGTGTTAAATAAACATTGTGGCATTGTGGAAAGACACAGATTGTGTGTGACCTGACTTACTGTTCTTAAGACCTTGCAGCTCCCTTGCTCACAACAAAGCCTCTTTTATAAGGGCCCTAATTCTGTTCATGAAGGAGACTGAAACCCTCTGTTTCAGTCAGCATTCTAACTGTGTAATCCAAAATACCTGACCACCACAACTTAGAGGAAGGATGATTTATTTGCTCATAGTTCTGGAGATTTAGTCCATGTCAGGCCAAGTGAAGTCTGTGGAGCTTAAGGCATGGTGCAGGAAACACAGAAAGAGAGAGGGGGTAGGGAGAGAATGCATGCAGGGGCTCTGCTCTCACATTACAGAGGCCAGAAGCAAGAGAGAGAGAGAGAGAGAGGGAAAGGGGAGGTAGGACCATATATAGCCCCCAAGGCCACACCCCCAGAGACCCCTCCTCAGCAACCAAGCCTCATTTCCAATATGACTACCTTACAAGGCCTAGGGGGACATTCTAAATCCAAAATATAATACCATCATGGCCTAATTTCATAATACTCTCACATTGGCAATGCCTGAATTTTGGAGGAGACACATTCCATCCACAGCAAGTATTTCACACACTTCTTATGTTGAAAGAGGTCTACCTTCAAATAGGTTATGGCTATAGTTCTTTTTTATTATTATTTTGTAGACCTGGGGATTGAATCCAGGGCCTTGGACATCCTAGGCAAGTACTCTACCACTGAGTTACATCCTCAGTCCATGGCTCAAGTTTTTAAAGCAAATATTGAAAAGGTAAGAGTGTTACAGACAAGGATATGCGAAATCCTTTGAGAGAGATTAACATAGATAAGAAATTTTTAGATTTATCAAGTAGTAGAAAACTTGAATAATTTAATTATTACTCATATTAATTAATTTAAAATTCTTCTCTGAAATAACCAAATAAAGTAGGTTTATGTGGAATCGTAGACTGTTTGGTACTGAAGAAGTTATTATTTCAATTTTAACCACATTCTGCCCGAGAACAGAAAATTAAAGAACATACTCCATCTAACTATATGTGTCTACAGTTACCTTACTAGTAAAAATTTAATGAAGAAATTAGAAAAAGGAAACGAAAATTAGCCAATCTCACTTATAGACATAAAATGATAAAATTCTAGAAATTACATTAGCAAAATTGCGATATGTAGGCTTATCCTAGAAATAAATGCTTGATTTATCCTTAAGTACAATGATCAAATGCTATATCTTATCAGCTTAAAGGACAAAAAATAAATGAGATTTACTTAACAGGTTAAAAAAGGAAGCAGAGCACACCATGCACAAAGTTAGTAGCCTCTGTGGGTCAGTAGGTAGAATAGTAAGATGTCCCATTCCTCATTTCACTTTTGGTGTCCAGATCCATTTGTTTCTTAAAAGGAAAAAAAAGCATTACATAATGTGCAGCATCTTGGGTACTTTTTCATCCTCATAAGATACTATCTCCTAGCTAGTACCATAATGGAGTTTCAATATTCCATTCCATGTGGTTATGGTAGGGAAACATCATTGTATAACATGGCTTTAGCACACTGCCTTCCTTCTCTCATTATACACTCAGCTCCTTAGTAAAAAGAAATATTGCATAGAAATTGGTGGTACTAAGTAAAGCTTCTTAATCCTTCAAGAGTTGCTTCTGACAGTAATTAGGGAAACCAAATCCAGAGTAAACATCTACTCCCTGAGGACAAATTCTATCTTCTGTCTTCCATGATAGAAAAGATCGAATGTAATTGACTCATCAGTCTTTGACCTTTGTACATAGAGCACTCAGCATTGTCTGAAGCCAGATGAAATGGGCAGGGGGAGAGGGCAGTGAGGGTGGAAAGGAATAGTTGTGAAAAATGCATGCAGAACATTTCTTTTGACCTCTTGGCTAACAAGTCCAAGGAGCAAGCATGGAGATTGATAGTGGTAAATCATGGCATTTTTAGTGAAAAGGAATGAATGACATTGACAGAATTAGTATTTTTCATACCTGAATATTGAGTAGCTCCTTATTCATTTTGAGTATTCTTATTGGAAACATGTTTTCTTCCTAGCCCTCTGCTGTATTATTCATCCAAATAACCCTGGGTATGCCCAACTTGATGGAATGGTGGATGAGGAAACACCAAGTTCATTATGAATGTTCCAAGTTTTTAAGTCAGAGAGCATGTGTTTTCCACCTAAACATTGATCTACACTGCAGTTCCCCCATCAGTGCTTGGTATTAGTGTCAGAGCGCATTCCAATCTGACTAGAAGCACACTGAACACTCGAATCTGATAGTTTATAAACACAAGTAGCAACACTTCTTGCACTATAGCTGAGTCGGCTGGAGGTCCCACATTGTTCTGTCTCACCCCAAATACTCAGTCTTTTGGGTTACTAAGCAAATTGGTTGGAGCAGCATTTCCAAATGTGTATTAATTGACCAACACACTAAATTTTGGCATGAATTATATACAAGTCTAAATTGGTCCAGCAGGCTTTAGGCCTTTTTCTTAGAGTTACGGATTTCAAGATGCAGTTTATCTTACACTTTGCAGGGGACATTTCAATAGACTCCAGGCAACTTCATAGCCAAGAAACATATTTCAGTGGCAAGCATCTAAAAGCTCTTCAGCTTACTTACATTGTCAAGTATACATGTATCTTTCAATGTTTCTCGGATTCTTACTACTTACTCATCGGTATGTCTTATCAGTATAGAAAATCAATGTAATGGACCAGAATGATTTTCTTCAGGGAACAAGATAATTAAGGTCCCAAGGAGCTAAACAATGGAGCCAAGCCCTGGAATGAATAAAACCTTGTAGCTGAGCAGTAAAGTTATTTTCTACCAGTTGAAAAGATGTAACTTCTGATGTTCTTTGTTTATTGATATTGAGAGAAAAATGCATTAATCAGCTTAATAGCTACATTTCCATGTGTCAGAGACTACTCACTATCTTCATTAAGGAACAAAGGCAGTTGAAGACACATCATGATTGAGATTATGATAGTCCACTATCCTTTTCTATGATCCATGGGCCTCCTACACAGGCCAACATTAAATGAGACTATAATAATGGGTATAACTGCCTCAGTGGATGGAAGTAACATCTTTTCAGATACTCAGGGTGAAAAACTTCAGAACCATTATTGTTTTCTTTCTCTCTCTCACACACACATTCAGTTTCTCAAGAAATTATTTCTGGCTCATACTGCTGTGTCTGTAAAACTTCTCTCTTACCTTTATACTTGGCCTCTAGAATTGATTTTCCATATAGCAAAGGATGAAAAAATACTTATCAAATATGAGGCAACTCATGTCACTCAATGGTTTTCCATCTCACTCACAGAAATGGCTGAAGTCCTTACAGTGGCTTATAAAACTCTGTGGGCCCATTAAATCTCTAATTTATCTGCTCTTTCTCAAATATTTGGGCCATACTCTTGCCTTAAATTCTGTATTCTAGTTGTTTCTGCTACTTCTAATGCCTTTTTTCTATAAATTCACATTTCTAACCTTCTTTTTTTCTTTTTTTTTTTTTTGCGGTACCGGGGATTGAACGCAGGGGCGTTCTACCTCCGCGTTACGCCCCCGGCCCTATTTTTTTATGCTTTATTTTTGAAACCGGGTCTCACGAAGTTGCGGAGGGCCTCACTAGGTAGAGAGAGAGAGAGAGAGAGATCGTGCGCACGCGCGCATGCGCGCTGAGGTTGGCCGCGAACCCGGATCCTTCGGTCTCCGCCTCCCAAAGTACTGAGATTACAAGCATGCACCACCACGCCCGGCACATTTCTAACCTTCTTACTTTATTCAAATATTTGCTTGAAGTTGCCTGTTCAATGAACCCTTCCCTAACCACCCTATTTAATAAAACCAAATCCTTCATCCCTCTTTGCCTTTCTGGTCCTTTGGATTACCCATTCCCTGCTTTGCTTTGTTCTTTTCCAATTTTCACTTTTTGTATTTAGCTAAATTACTTTGCTTACTTATGTTTATTACTATTTGTTTGCTTCTGATATAATTATATTCCCCATGATGATAGAATCTTTGCTTCTTTTTTTCATTTATGTATCTATCCTAAGAACATGGAAGAGCTTGTGGCATAAAGAACATACAAAATATTGGAGAAATCTGTGAATGGATAGATAAATCTTAGAAATATGTTGAAATAAGCCAAATTGAAGAAAATGCATATCATATGACTTCCTTGATAAAGAGAAGAAAAAATGAGAACTATAATGTTTTATTTAGGAAACCATCCATATGTATTAAACTATGGAGTAAAACAAAGGGGTTGCTGGGTGTGGTGTCATACCCTTGTAATCCCAATAGTTGGGAGGCTGAGACAGGAGGATCACAGGTTCGTGGCCAGCCTCAGCTACTTATTGAGGCCTTCTGCAACTTAGTGATACCCTGTTTCAAAATAAAGAATAAAAAAATAGGACTGGAGGTGTAGCTCAGAGGTAGAATGCCTGTGTGTTCAATCCCTAGTACTGCAAAAAACAAAAACAAAACAAAACAAAAAAAGGGATGATAAACATAAAAGTCAAAAGAGTAATTACATTTGTGTTTAGGGAGGGGAATTTAATTTAGGACATAACAGGTGCTACTTTAAAAATAGACATTATATTCTAAGTAGGACAAATTAAGTTTATTATTCTTCATACATTTTAATGCACATAGTATATTTAATGAACTATTATTTTAATTTTAATTTTAAAAATTTGTTAGTATACAACTGAAAGAAAGCGATAAAGAGAGTTATGGTTTGAAAATAAAATGTCCCTTGGACCTCATGCAGCCATGCCTGGAGGTGGGCCCCTGGGGGTATGGCTTTGGGGACTATACATGTCTCTTGCCCCTCCCCTTTCTCTCTCTGCTTCCTTCCATCATGTCCTAGGGACCTATAGCTCCGGCACCTGCTTGGCAGCAGCATAAAATGCACTGAAATCTTCAAAATTGTAAGCAAATAAATCTTCCTTTCTCTAAATTGCAATGGTTATGTACTTTGGGTTGCAGTGGTGAGAATGCTGGTGGTAATGAAGAGGGGATTTTTACTCTCTTGCTCAGTAGATGTCCATTCATCCATTGATTCTTCCATTCATTAAATAAACACTTATTCAGAATTGGTTATATACTAGGCACTATATTTGATTCTGATGACATTAGCAAACAAAGTAGCGATGGAAAAGAAACAAAATAAATATTCTGCCTCCCCAGCATTTAATTTTGGTGTGGGAGACAGGCAATAAGCAATTAAATATGGGGATATGTAGTCTACTGATGCTCATAAGTATACTGGAAGTGGCATTTTATATATTATAATTAGGAAAGTCCTCTGGGAACTTAGAACTGAGGTATTAAGAGATCCAGGCTATGGAAACAGCTTGGAAAAATTGTTTGGGGCAGAATAAAAAGCTCCTGAGTTTGGAGCATTTAGACAATTGTAAGGTGGCCTGTACAACTCAAGAGCTAATCAGTCAAGGGTAGAATTGTAGAACATGAGGAAAAACTTTATATAAGGGCATTAGATTATATTCTGAATTATATAAAAAGACATGAAATATTGATCAAAGGAGTAGTATAATTGAAGTTTGTAAAGCTGGAATGTTCTGGCAGCTATGTGGAGAATCAACTGTAGTGAGATGAAGGCAGCATGGAAAACCTTTTTAAAGACTTGCAGTAATCCAGGGAGGTGGTGATAATTGATCTGATCCTGGATATACTTTGAAGGTTTGGTTGTGACGGAGAGGAGTTGAGGATGGAATTAAGTTTTGTATGTTGAGCAATCAAAAGACAGAACTGTTTTTGGATACAGGGAAGACTACAGGAGGAGCAGGATTATGATTCAGATTCAGAGGGATTAAACTTAAGGCATAAAGTGAGTTAAGCAATTGAACATTCAAGCCTAGAGCTCATTGGAAGCAGTCTAGAGTTACATATTTTGTAAATGATGAGAATGTAGATAATTTTTAAAACCATGTGACTGGACACAATAACCTCAGGCATGAACATAAAATACATTTACTCCACAACTTATGGTGGGGTTACATCCTGATAAACAATTATAACATGACAATATTGCAAATAAAAATGCATTTAGTATGACTAACCTACAGAACATGATGGCTTAGCAACACAGCACACTGTAGAGTGTCAGTTGTTTGCACTTGTGAATGTGTGGCTGAGAGCTGTGGCTTCCTCTCACTACGGAGCATGACTAAGAGTATCGTATCACACATCAGCACTTCAGGAGAAGAAGAAAACTGAAACACAGAAGCAAAGTTTCTACTGAATGTGTTTCAGTTTTGCATCATCTTAAAATTGAAAAATCATAAGTCAAACCATTGGTAAGTATGAGTTTTCTGTAGTTCCAATACTAAGCCCTGAGACACTCCAATGTTTGAAGTTAGAGTTGAAGAGAAGCCAGCGAAGGAATCTGAGGATGCTGGTCTGGGAGAATAACCAAGAGGGTGATGTTCATTCCTGAAGCTATGTTAATATGTGTTTCATGAAGAAATTAGTGATCAGTTGTGTCAGATGTTGATATTATATGAGGAAGGAAGAAGGAAGGAAGGAAAGAAGGAAGGAAGGAAGGAAGGAAGGAAGGAAGGAAGGAAGGAAGGAAAGAAGGAAGGAAGGAAGGAAAGGAAAATTAGAGAGATTTACTTCTTAATATTTCTCAATTATGCTTCTGGAGCATAATATTTCACCTTGCCTAGTTCATTGACTGGTTTGAATCAACAGTATATGAGAGTACATAAGTTCATTTGGCTTTGTTCACAATGAGTAGAGTATTTTATAGTAATTTTCATTTCTTTCCTTCTGTACAATCAAAATGTGCTTGTTACACATGGTTCCTGGGCATCAGGCACCAATTTTCTTATGGGAAATTTCAGCAATTAGCAGCATGAATCAGCTGCCAGCCATAACAGGAAAAATGTTTCAGTTGCAGAACTGAAGCCAGTTGGGGAGCTATCTTGAGCTCATTACTTTTTCATGGATGTTGATGGTGAACCAGCCATTGCCTTGATATTGCTTCTTCTTACATTTTTAGCAATCATAGTTAAGCCATTTTAAATATCATATAATTTATATTCAATTGCCTTTAAAATAAGATTAAATATTCTGCACATAAGATATGCCACATGTTTTCAAGAACTTTACATTTGTAAAGTTTGGAAGCGAGGAAGTTGAATTTTCCTTGGACTTTACAAAGAACTATCAATGTTTTCTGTCACTAACTTTCTACTTAGATTCCTTAACAACCCCACTGTTTCTTTCCCTGGTTGTTTACTTCTTTTATTGATCTCTGTTTTCCAAAGCCATAGGCAGTAGGAAGCACAATAAACAATTTAGGGTGTTTATTTGTCTCTTGAGTCAAACAGTTTAAAATCCATCTGATGATATTATCTCTTCAGCCCATAAACTTCGTAGTGGGCCTCAATAACAAAACTTTATGTTCTTAAAGTGTAATCTCATTCTAATTTCTTTTTCTCTGTTGCCATACAAGATCCTCTCTTAGTTGCCCACTATGTTTGTGATATAAATTTCAGATTAGCTAAATGGACATAGAACCATTCCCTCGTCTTAATTATTCATGTCATACATTCCTGCGCATTGTTCCCTTAAAGTAATTATAATATTCACTTCCGTTTGTGTCACGCAACACTGTAAAGGTTGTCTGAGATATTGTAGATGCACATTTGTTATGTCCTCAGGGTTATCATTTGTTATCCTGCAGAATTCAGTACTATTCTAATTCTCTAGCTGTTTTCTAACTACATGAGGATTTTCAAGATTCTCTTAATGTTTGTGTCTTTGAACTAAAATATTTGGTCTAAAAGTAAAACAAGTACTTTATCAAATGTCATATTTTATATATGCCTTCATGTCAAACTCTGCTGTGATAGAGCTTGATAGTTTGTGATAAATTTTTCAGATTTCAAGTTCAACCTTAATAGGTATTTTACTTATTTTCATTACTAATGCCATAAAAATTCTCAAAAATTTTGTGAATGGGGATAGAGGACCTCTTAGACTTGACATTCCTTTGCATATCAGATGTAGTTCATGGTACAGGGTGATAAAGGAATGAACAAGATAGACACGGATTCTGCTGTCATACATCATTACTCAAGGATGCAACCAACAGAATAAAGTGAATAATGGCAGAAGTACAAGATGATAGACTATCTTTTTTTTTTTCGCAGTACTGGAGATTGAACCCAGGGGCATTCTACCTCTGAGCTACACCCCCAGCCCTATTTTTTATTCTTTATTTTGAAACAGGGTCTCACTAAGATGCGGAGAGCTTCACTAAGTAGCTGAGGCTGGCTGCGAACCCAGATCCTCCTGTCCCAGCCTCCCAAGTACTGGGATTACAAGCGTGCACCACCATGCCCAGCTTAGACAATCTTTTAAGCATGAATGTTTCTTCACCCTTCATTTGGGGACACTCATGATTCCATGGTAGAATGCTATTTAACAGGGATTCCTATTCTCTTCAGTTGAGTACTTTGTAGTAAAAGAATAGGTGTTCTCTGTGCAGCAGGTATTGGGAGGGCTGAGAACTATGGAAAGAGGAGTAGGTTCAAGCCAAATATAACTTTGACAACTTCAGTATTTTGCTTAGTGTTAGAACTTTTGATATATTGTTGGAATGCAAGGAAGATACTCCTAGCAATTTTTATGCCATATGGTCCTAATCTTGTCCTATCATCCTAAGATTTATTTCAAGTCTTAATCAACATTTGCCTGTAAAAAAGGTGCCTATATTAAAAGAAGCTTAGCCTGTAAATGATCCAGTAAGTCTACTTCTTTTAAATTTCTGTGAATGGCCCAAGTTTGTTTGTAGAAATTGTGGGAGAAAAGGATAGGGAATAATTGTGATGTAGTTCTTACTCATGGTTATGCCACACCATCAACAAAATGATAAAGGAAGGCCAGATAAACCTGCAGAAACAGGGTAAATGATGGTTTAAAACTTAATAATATATGCTTAGTTAAGCATTATGCACAGCAAGATCCTTCAATAAAGAGTTAGTATGTCTCTAAGAAAGTACCCAGGGTGCAGCATCCAGAGGTCTAAAGAGAAGAAAGCACATAAATTGGGGCTGGCTTTCAGAGACAGAATACCTATATAATATACCAGTACAATGTTTTGCCTTAAATGACATGGCTAGGAAGCATTAACTGAAATAGGATTTCAGCCAAAGAAAAAGGCAGGTAATAAATACTCTAAAAATTAACAGCAATGAAACTGAATTGGACCCATGAGCTAAAGCCCTGGAATGTGTATTCAATTTTCCTGTTACAGGGTAGAATTTCCAATGGGGAGATTCTGAAGTGATCTTGATTTATATAATCAAGGGGCTGGAGAGGGGCAGGTAAACAAGACTCAGAGATTACTTTGAATTGATCCCACTAACTAGCCTTCATACAAGGCAAGGCTTGAACATGTTTTTGTGGCAGAATTTCCTGAATGGCTATCTGCCAGTCAGTGGTACTGACCCAAGTTTCTTCCTAATGATGAGTGACCTGATATTTGTCTCAGAAAATCACTTCAATTTTGTAAAATATTTGATTGATGAACAATAGCAACTTTATTTTTAAAACTTTAGAAATTTATATATAATTGCAGTAAATATCAATTGGATTCAATCATGCCATTTCTCCTATGAAGTATAAAAGGTTTGAATAAACCATTATTTATTTGAAACAAATGATTCCTTTTTCTCTATTAAAATCCCTTAAGTAGTTTCTTTTGTGGTCCTTAGTGATGTGACCTTCTTATATATTAATTTTTATACACTTGTTTATCCACTTTTTCACAACTCACTTCCTGTTTATTTTTGTTGTTTTTTTTTTTGTGGAACTGGGGATTGAACCTAGGGCTACACCCCCAGCCCTATTTTTTATTCTTTATTTTGAAACAGGGTCTCACTAAGTTGTGAAGGGCCTCACTAAGTAGCTGAGGCTGGCCGCGAACCCAGATCCTCTGGTCTCAGCTTCCCAAGTACTGAAATTACAAACTTGCACCACCATGCCTGGCTTCACTTCCTGTTTATAGATCAAACCAAGTTTTAGAGTCTAGGGGAGGGAGTAGGGAAGGAGCCTGGAGCAGGGAGGAAGCTCACCATCACAAAGTACTGTGTGAAGGTATGTCCCTATCATTCTGAACTACATTATGATGTGAGACTATAATGCACCAATAAAAGTATATAAAATAAAAAAATAAAATTTAAAAAATAAAGTAAAATGAATATAATGACTTATTATGCTTTCATACCTAGAAACAATACTGATATGCCAGTCACAGTTGTATAAACTCTTTTATCCTTCAGGGAGAAATATTTGATCATATCCTGAAATTTATCTCTTTTTAATTTACAAATGATTACAGATGGCTAAGATGCTTCATCAGGGACTTGATGATACTTTTACTGAGGAGTAGAAACCTACTCCTTGATTTTTATGTTTTCCTATAAATGTAACATTCTACTTTTACTAAATAAAATCTGACACATTAGCAGAAGATTGATATAACTCATTTAGCAAATTCAATGAAACTGCAATTTGCATTTTACTTTTAGTGATTCCCTTTCACATTTTTAAAGTGGTTTCCTAAAAATGAACATTTTTAAAATGGAAACAATATTTGTACTATCTAGTTTAGGATTAAGAAATATTTTTCAGTATTTAATTTATTATTAATTTATTTGTTAGCTTTTTGTTCTTACAGCAAAGATCTCAAATTCTTTACATTTAAAACATGTTTTTGTCCTCCATGTTTCCCTTTACAGAATTTTTAATACTATTGTGATTTTTTAAAATGATTTTTATTACTATAGCCCTGTAGTACAATTCAAAGTCAGGAAACTGCATGGTATTGGCACAAAAACAGACACATAGACCAATGGAACAGAATAGAAGATACAGAAACACTGACTTAAAGCCAATTGATTTTTTACAAAGGTACCAAAAAATATTTTGGAGAAAAGACACCTTTTTTAACATATGGTATTAGGAAAATTGGTTATTCCTTTGTAGAAAAATGGGATTAAACCTCTACCTCTCAACCTGCACAAGAGTCAACTTGAGATGGATCAAAGACCTAGAAATTAGACCAGAGACCTTGAAATTACTAGAGGAGGGCATAGGTCCAACACTCCAACATATAGACACAGGTGAAAGTTTCCTCAATAAGACCCCCAAAGCTCAGGAAATTAAAACAAGAATTAATAAATGGAATGGCATAGCCGGGCGTGGTGGCGCATGCTTGTAATCCCAATATTTTGGGAGGTGGAGACCGGAGGATCCGGGTTCGCGGCCAACTTCAGCGCGCATGTGCGCGCGCGCGATCTATCTCAATCTCTCTCTCTCTCTCTCTTTCTCCTCTCTCCTCTCTCTCTCTCTGTCTCTCTCTCTCTCTCTCTCTCTCTCTCTCTACCTAGTGAGGCCCTCCGCAACTTTGTGAGACCCGGTTTCAAAAATAAAGCATAAAAAAAAAATAGGGCCAGGGGTGTAGCGCGGAGGTAGAACGCCCCTGCGTTCAATCCCCGGTACCGCAATAAATAAATAAATAAATAAATAAATAAATAAATAAATAACTGGAATGGCATTAAACTAAAAAGTTTCTGCTCAGCAAAGGAAACCATCAAGCGGCTAAAGAGAGAGCCTACAGAATGGGAGATCTTTGTCAGTTATCCCTCTGATAGAGGGCTAATATCTAGAATACACAAATTACTTAAAAGACTTACCACTAAAAAATCTAATAACCCAATCAAGAAATGGGCAATTGAACTAAATAGACTCTTCACAAAAGAAGAAATACAAATGGCCAATAACTACATGAAAAAATGTCCAATATAATTAGCAATCAAGGAGATGCAAATCAAAACTACAGTGACATTCCATCCAACCTCTATTAGAATGGCAATCATCAAGAAGTCAAATAACAATAAGTGCTGGGAGGATGTTGGGAAATATGAACTCTTCTACATTGTTGGGATTGCAAATTAGTGTGGCTGCTATGGAAATCAGTGTGGAGATTCCTCAGAAAACTGGGAATGGGTCCACCATAGAATCCAGCTATAAAACTCCTGGATATTTTTCCAAAGGGACTAAAATCAGAATATTATAGTAATACATGCATATCCATGTTCATAGCATCAGAATTCATAATAGCCAAATTATAGAACCAACACAGATATCCATCAACAGATGAATGAATTATAAAATTATGGGATATACACACAATTAAATTCTATTCAGCAATAAAGAAGAAAAAAATTATGTCATTTGCAAGGAAATGAAGAAGAAGGAGGAGGAGGAGGAGGAAAGGAAGGAAGGAAGGAAGGAAGGAAGGAAGGAAGGGAAAAGAAAGAAAGAAAAAACGAAAATAAGTTCGGAGGGTAGATGGCAGTTGCCATAATTCTAGAATGGCTTCCAAATTTTTAGCTACCTCATGTACATACTCTGTATGACCACCATTACTCAATTGTAAAGTACCAGTGAACAGAGTATGATATCACTCCCATAATTAGGTTAATAAATGGCAGAGTTTGAATTAATCCAAAGACAGTATCCTAGTGGACCTAGTCCAATTGGATGAGCATTTTTAAAGGAGATGAAGTATCAGAGGGAAGCTCTCAGGCTGGTGTGGAAGAAATCAAACAGTCATGTTGTGAACTGCCTATGGAGGATGGGTCTAAGAGCTGAGGGTGATCTCTAGCCAATAGCCAGCAAAATAAAATAGAGGGCCTCAGCCTTACAGTCACAAAGAACTGATTCTGCCAGCAACCTGACTGATCCTGGAAGAAGACACCAACCTTCAGGTGAGATTGCAGCCCTGGTGGGCATCTTGATTTCAATGTTTGAGACTGAGCAAAAACAAATACTTCCTACCAACAGAAACGGTGAGATAATAAGCAGATACTGATATTAGCTGCTAAGATTGTGGTAATCAAATGTTTGAAAAGCTTTTAAAACAGTGACTGACTAAGACAGAATCCCTCTTGAGGAAGGGCAACGTGTTTTAGGGTTGAGGCCAGGTTATCTACTATGCTCCATGACTTAATGGAAAGCAGCAGAATTAATTTGAACTTGGATTCCCAGGATTGTGGGAAGAACAGAACAAGATAGAGAAAAACTAGATAGAGAAAAATTGGGCAGTGGTGGGGTCAGTGCCATGAGATTTGTTTCATGGGTGTTGGTAAAAGCTGGTCAATAGGACCTAATAAAATAAAATAAAATAAAATAAAATAGGTGGTCAAAGCACCTAATGGTGCTTTATGAAGAGCTTTAAGTTTGCACTTCAAACAATGTACCTGAGTCACTGCAGCTACCATATCTGATAAAACTTCCTGTCCTATACTAGAAATAGATCAAATTAGTCTTCATAATACAGAAATCAACATCTTTTCCCTTGAGGACTATGTTTGCAAAGGATCGAGGGAAATCTGTGAAGGAGGTTGAAGGCAGATGGACATCTTTTTTGCTAGTTTCCAACTTTGTCCAGGATTCCTACAAAGTTTACAATGTTTACAAAGTTGTCCAGGTTATTCCTACATAACCTTATCAGAGACAAGGAGAGCAAACCATGAAAAAAAGATACCAATATCAGGTTTTCCTCATAGTCATTGGGTGGCTCTAGTTGTATACAAATAATGATGTGACCTCTAGTTTTATGGAGTATTTTGTATCTGCTCATGAATTTATAATTTTGTATTTTGCTTTGTTAATGTAAAATCCCTTCTATATTTCTCAAAGTAGAACTAGTTGGACAAAGTATAGGAATAGTTTCAAAAGTTAGATATATGCAGTCAGTTTGTTATTAGGTAAGATGGTATTAAAATTATGAAAATCACAAGTAATCCATATTTTGTACTATAATCACTGTAAGAATCACATACAAAGAACATGTGATCTTGTTATTTTAAATAAAACACATTAATAATCAAAAGTCTAAACTCATCAAGGAAAAAGGGTGAGTCAACCAAAGCATATCAGCTGGTACTAGACACTATTGTGTGAATTTGGGCCTATAATGTAGATGGAAGTTCTGGTGTAATCCTGATTTCTCATTTCCAGGTAAAAAATATCAGTAGTAATTTCTCTAAAGAGTAAAGAATGGCTTATTGGTTTAAGGGTTAATGAAACATTTCAAAGTCATCAATTCCCCTTACAAAAAAATACCCTTAGACAAAATGTTATTATTTAAAGTTCTACCTGAGTGCCAACGCAGAGACTCAAAGATAAATTTATCCAGACCATCCCTAAAGGGAAGCTGGGAAGGTGTTAGGTGTGGTCCACCTGGCTGATACTGGTGAGGTGGGATGCTATTGTTAGTTCAAGGACAGCAAAAAGACTCAATTAGAGTTAGGACTGTCTCTCAGCCCTCCCTAATGTTATGACAACACACAGTTCTTCATTCTCATAAGTCAGCTTTAATTTTTCACTGGTTAGTATTTTAAATTTGAGTTCTATCTCATGTTTAAAATTTGAATAATTTATGAAAATACAATCTGAATCAGCAACAGAAAATGTTTGCAATGGGTAGTGTGATCGAATATATATAGCTTAAATGAAATCATAAACAGAAATAAGGTTCAACTTTTCCTTAACATGTTCAGAATACAAATAGGATAAGATGAACCAAAAGGAAGGTTCCTTTCAATCATCTACATCCTTTTTAATTGTAAACCTCCTATTTGAACCTCAAACTTTCTTGAGAGCAAAGGCCATGTGAAAGAGCCTACTATCATGTGGTAGGTTTATTAGACATATCTTTGTCTCCCTCACCTCAGGAGTGTGTATCCCATCCTATTATATGCTGTTTAATTAGTGACATCTTTTGATCAAGTGAATGTAAGTGAATTTGACATGTATTCTATCTGAGCTGAAACTATAAATAGGATTGTAGAGTTTGACTCAGTCTCTTGCTAATTCCAACTACCAAAAGAGCAGACATGTCCTAAGTAGTGCCCTGTCTTTCAGCATGGCTCCTAAAATGCAAGGATTGTGGAGCCAGGCAAACCTGCATGAAGCCAAACCACAGTAGTCTCACAGATAACATGCAGTCTCACAGATAACCTGCAGTTATCAACTGCACTGAGGCAAAGAAACAATGTTCATTGTTAGAAAACACAGAGAGCTTGGGTTGCCTGTTTAGCAGCAACCTGGCTAATACAAATAGGCACTTAAATATTGGTTAAATATATAAAATGTAAAATAAAATATATAATGTATATTTAATATATTTAATAATATATAATATAAATAAAATGTATATATTTTATAAGGTCAGTTAGGTAAGAGGAAAAAAGCAAAACTGTGCATTATAAGCCACTGTTCTGTTTTGTTATGTGTATGTTTACTGTTCTGTTTTGTTATGTGTATGTTTGTGGTGTGTGTGGGGGAGGGGGTACTAGAAATTGAACCCAAGGCATTCTACTTAGCTGGTCTCAGCCCCCTTAAGTACTGGGATTACAGGTGTGAGCCACCTTGCCTGGCTCACTATTCTGTTTTTAAAAAATATTTTATTCAATTTATTCCTAATAACTCTTATTTACAATTTTTGAAAAATAGTTGTTTCAATATTAATTATGGAAAAAAATTTAAATATAAGGAAACAAAGATTCTATTCAAGTAGTGTCTTGAATAGACAATCTTCCATAAATGCTTTTTAGTGTAATGAGAAGTACACCCTTTACAGAAAAAAAAAGCATTTGGATATTTCTTCATTATAAAATTCGTAAAATAGGAATAAGTGTTGTGGCAAATAGTAGCCTTATTTCCAATAATATCAACCTAACATGACTCCCAATTAGCTTTGAAAAATCAAAGTTGAATAAATGTCCTTCAGGGAGAGTGATGAGCATATGCAGATTCACATTAGCAAGGACCTTGTTCAGTAATTAACTTTATTCAAGTCACCTAACTGTAAACTCAAGCAAGTTTATGATTTTAAAATTAAACACACATACTCTCTCACACACACTTAACATACCTTAATTCAAATCTTAATTCAAATTTTAGATTAAAATTGTTTAAGTAGGAAATATATAAGAAATCAAATAAAAATCCACTATAAATTATTAGAACATCTGCAATTCAGGCAATTGGCATTTATCTGAACAAGGCCTTGGATCTTGTTTCCAATTTCATTATTTGCATTAATTATGTATTGGCAGTTTATTTTTTATGCATGAGAACTGAGAGAGATACCATTCCTACTGTGTAGCATAATTGTCCTTTCAAGAAGTGAAAAATATTTCATAGCAAATATTGTGAAAGATTAGGGGGATCACTTCAGCATTATGTTGTATGATTGTATTTAATCTCATTTTTCCAAATTCACTGGTGAACTGAAATGTAATACTATTACTTCATCAATTCTGCTTTTCAATTTGCTGAATGAATATGATACTATGTGTTTCAGAATTAGCTTCCAATTTCCAAGAAAGTTTTTGAAGCTTGTAATTCGTTTCTTTAGAAAGAAGGACACATTTCTAGGTGTCATTGTCTTCAACCATAAGATGAACAACATTTTAAATATGTCATTAAATTGCATCCTACCTGATTTGTAGAGGGAATAAATATTCAAAGAAGTTATCCACGTAATCCTATTAAAGCAGTGTTTGCAAGAAAACGTTTCACATGCTCTTGAATCTTTGAAGCTCATGATGGTTGTAAGCCATGCTATAGCTCTGTTGTTAAATTTTCCCAAAGCAGTTAAAGCTAATGGCAGTAACAAATGAAATGCTGTAAATCCAGGAAAGCATCAAGCCTGCCTAATTCCTGAGGCATAAATTTTAATCATTGAAATAGAATTTTTTTTCTGTTTTCTTAGCTATTCTCACTTTCCTTTGTTTTTCCCCAAGAGGATTTGATGTTTTGTTAAGAATGAAATCAATTACAGTACAATTGCAATTTATAAGGGATTTAGCTCTAGACAGAAGTCACTATGTGAAAAGGTTTTTCATTTCGCTCTGCTTCTAAGAGCAAATCTCAATATCATTCTCTCTCCCCCCCCCATCTGTCACTCTCATTTGTTTTATTTGCTTCTTGTGTTTTCATTGAGGAATCTGGCAAATCAAACACACAGAATTAATGTTCAGTTGGAGATTTATTTCTTGAATGCCTTTTCCTCCCTCTTTTGTATATATGTATACACAATTATAACTGGAGTTCATATATGGACTATATCAATTTGTTTTGCCAGGTGTAATATTTGGATTCTCTGCCTCAGAATTCCCTGGAGTGTTTGTCAAAAGTGCAGATTCTAAGGCCCTAAACAGAACAAACTGAATCAGGAGTTCACTTATGCAGTCCATGTATCTGAATATGTAGTAAAATCCCAAAATATTTCTGAAGTTTGAGAGATATTGGTATAAGTGAAGAAATAGGCATATGCAGAGAATTGACATTATTTTACTTTTTCTCCTTTACATTTGATTTATTTTTTTTCATTTGCTTTAACTGTATTTTCAAAGTTGAGCTTCATCTTTCATCAGTAGAATTATAGCACTGCTGAGTAAACCTGAAATAAATTAAATTTGTGCCCTAAAGTATTAATCTTTATTTTCCTCATTTCATTGAATGTGTTATGTTTGTCATGTTTTCAAATAGTAAATTCATTTTATTTTTGTAGATTAGCATACTTGTATTTACAGGACATCATATTTTAGTGAGTAGAAAAGTTGTCTTTACTGGACTTTTATGAAGACTCTAAGTCCTTCCAAGGGACCGAAGTTAATTTAGTGAGAGTTCAGCAAGTATATCTGAAATGATCACTTGGAAGAAAAAGTGCATTTGACAAAGAATAAATTAGTTTATTTTGAATTTTTAAGGGAATTATATTCAAATCAGAGGAGCATACAAGGAAAATTCAAGGCAGTAGATTGTAAATAAAATAATGTTTGCAGGAATGCTATTTCCTAGTACATGAAAAGGCAAAATCTATAAACCACTATATTTTAGCCCAGTACTATATGACTTACATACACACGCATTAAGACAATTCTAGTCAAACTGGTATTGAGTTTAATGTGGTACACATCACAAGTAGTAGAGAGAAATATTAACTGCTTAATTTCTACCTTAAAGAAAATTTTATGGATTGGAAAATATGGTTCAATTTAGAGTATAAACTCAAAGAAAGTGCTAAAATTTTTTAAAGGGCATTATAGTACCTATTGTATTAAACATAGTAGTACATGCACATAAATACATGTACACACATAACAGTCTAATTTAAATATTTTCTTAAAAATAATTTCTAGAACTGAATTTTCAATGATTAAAAGAACATAAAAGTTTGTTGTATACCTCAACAAAAATTGACTACTTAAGTATTATCATTAAATTTTAATTCTCAAGTATGGTAACAACAATAGTAGACCTTGCCATGCCTAATCTCTACCATTATCCCTATTGTCCTTCTAGGTTTTCTGAATACTTCCTTCAATTTCCCACATTACTTTGTCTGTTTGATATGATTTATACAGTTATACAGGTCCCTACAAGTCATACAGCTCTGCCCACCAACATTCCTATGAAATCCTTTAGATTTTTACTACCACTAAAAATTGTCATTCAATATTTATAAATACTTAAATTATTGAACTAGGTCTCAATCTTTCAATAATTAGGTATATGGAAATAGCATGAAAAACCTGTATCTCAGTTTATTTAATCTTCAAACAAGCCGGGAGTGGTGGCTCACGCTTGTAATCCCAGTACTTTGGGAGGCGGAGACCGGAGGATCCGGGTTCCCGGCCAGCCTCAGTTCTCGCTCTCTCTCTCCCTGTCTCTCTCTCTCTCTCTCTCTCTCTCTCTCCTTAGTGAGGCCCTCCGCAACTTCGTGAGACCCGGTTTCAAAATAAAGCATAAAAAAAAAATAGGGCCGGGGGCGTAGCGCAGAGGTAGAACGCCCCTGAGTTTAATCCCCGGTACCGCAAAAAAAAAAAAAAAAAATCTTCAAACAAGGTATTTAGCCCTATCTCCTCTAAGTTTCCTTCCAATTCAAAAAATAACTAATTCTATGGAGCAATTTATAACATTGCCAAGAAAGCACTAATTCTCAGAATTGTTTTTCTTATATTAAAAGTATATCTGTTCAGCTGGGCATGGTGCCACACACACCTGTAATCCCAGCACTTGGGAGGTTGAGACAGGATTGCAGGTTCAAAGCCAGTCTCAGCAGTTTAGCAAGGCTCTCAGAAACTTAGCAAGACACCCTGTTTCCAAATTAAAATAATATAGGGCTGGGTGTATAACGTGGAGGAAGAATACCTCTGGGTTAAATCCCCAGTACCAAACACACAGACACAAAAACATTAAAATAACAATAACACTATTTTCTGTTACCATAACTAGGGCATTTTAAAAAATGAGAATGTACATATATTCTAAAAAGTAAATTCATGAGAAGAATGTTATTGTTTTGCCTTTTTTCAATTTTAATATCCCTCAGATGACCAAATTCTTCTATCCTTTCTCCCTTCCATCTATGTCATTTTGATGAAAATCCAGTTTCACGCAGATATGTAAATGAAAAGGAAAAGGAGTATTTTAGTACCCTTTTCAGGTAACTGTGAATATTAATCTTCAATACTATAATCAACTTGACAAACTCTTGCTTCAAGGTTACAATTTAGAATCCAAAATTGTATTAACAAACACTTTTATTAAAATTCTTTGGTAAAACTTGTATTTCAAATAAATATTTTATTGTACATAATTTAAAATTTTTGAAACATTATGCATTGTTCATTTGGAAAATATTGGTTCACTTAGGTACACAGTAGAAATACTTTATGTGTACTTCCCATTTCATCATACTGAATATTAAAAAGACATGCATTCAAAGGGTTGGCATTTAATAGTTACTAATATTTTTGCTTCATCAAAGACATTCTTAAATAAAATTAATTTCTTTTTCATATGACTTCCTAACATGAAAAATGTAATGACTGTTACTACAATTTGAAACCACTAATATTATTTGGGTAAAAAAAAATCAGAAATTTTACCTACCATTGCTATTGTACCATCACTGCAAATAGCTACTCACTGAAAATATAAAATAATAACATATTTATATTAATATTAAAATACAATTTTGTAATCCCCTTTATTAGTTGTATTGAACCAAGGAGACCTAAGGTCCACATTTTAAAAACCAACCCTCCTAAAGCTATTTCCCCAACACTATTTCATCATGCTTTCCTAGGTATCTAGATGCATAAAATTTTGATAACATTTGTTCTAAAATGAAATAATAGAACAATACATCTAAAATTGAATTGCATGCTGTTAAGCACCTTTAGGTAAAATGATATGTTACTATTATAATTATTATTCCATTTATTTTTTTGTTTTGAAATGGGATTTCTATGTTGTAGCATAGAATCTGTAGCACAGCATACTGAGTCAGTATAGAATCTGTAGCACAGGATACTGAGTCATACTGAATTTGTGATCTGCAAAAATATGTTTTTGTTGTTGCTGCTCTTGTTATTGCCATTATTTAAATTCTATAAAGAGAAGGGAGGTGGGATATGACTGGAGGAAGGAGATCATTGGGGTGTGGCTTTGGGGACTATCTCTATCTGTGGCCCTTTCCTGTTTCTCTCTCTTTCTCTCTTTCTGATTTCTGGCTGCCATGAGCTGAGCACCTTTCCTCTACCATGCCCTTCTGCCATGATGTTTCTGCCTTCCACCATGACGGTTCTGGGCTAAGTTCCTATGGATTGAGACTTCTTAAACTGAGAGGCAAAATAAACTTTTTCTCCTCTAAATTGATCTTGTCAGATATTTTGATCACAGCAATGAAAAACTGACCAATAAACTTGATACGCCACCATATTTCTAGCCATTGAAGGACAAGAAGCATGGACTTAAGCTTGTCAATTCTATATCCTTCACTGAAAGCATAAGTGGACCTTAAATTTCCAGTCCAATAAAAGTGTTTATTTTAAAAATATATGCAACACTCAAAATATATTCACATACATATGGGATGAAATGAGGAAAATTTAAGGGCAGTCTATTGTCTTTATTAAACATCTTAAGATCAATTTAATATTTGAAAACTACCACCACACTTTCTTATGCTTCCTCAGTTCTTACTCCACTGCCCTTTGCTTTTGAGCAGGTTATTTTACAGTTGACTATGTCACTGACTTTGGAATAGCTTTCAAAAATTTCCTATATTTTACCTAGATAATGAATCAAATATCAGATGAAATGTTTTGTACCTCCTCTAATCCTATATCCTACTTAAGACTGTAATCATCATAAAATGTTAATTCAGTAAACAGCCAATAAATACCAATACCCTAACTCTTCTCTGGCATACACTTTGCCAAAAGTAAACTTTGAAAGGAATACATTCACTTAGGTTACCTAATATCTGTGTATTTTGAAGCAGCCATGTGTTTATTTTTTATGTACTACTATGAAATAATGAAAACCAAATCTGTCACTATGACTCTGCAATAATTATAAATAAATATAAAAAATCCTTTTCTCAAAAAAGGATATTTTTAAAGCTTAATAAACAGTTAAAAAAGAGAAAAAGGAAAAATAAATTGGGCCAAAAATATATACACTTCTGCTACTTAAAATAACTTTCAAAAAGAAGAATGCCCATTTAAAAATAAATATAAAAAGTATATTTAGTAGACTGTGCATAGTGACTTCCTTACAAAGAATACAGTATGGGGTAGGGGGAACATTATATTGGAGAACCCTCAAAAATACAAACGCAGGTAGATGATCAAAGTCAAGTCAACATCCACAGTGATAAGTCATAGAATGCAAACTTGCTGTGATGTGATAAGAATGACAATTTACCTCTGTTACCTTCCTCCTCCAAACTCATAATTTTAGCCTAATCATGATAAAAACATCAGACAAATGCTAATCAAGGGACAACCTATTATCTATTTGCCCATTAGTCATCAAAATTGTCAAGATCATCAAAATCAAGGAAAGACTGGGAAACTGATACAGTTAAGAGGAAGTTAGGGCAATGTGATGATTAAGTATAACATGGAATCCAGCAGAAATTCTGGAACAAAACAAAAATATTATGTAAACATTATGAAATATGTGTTATGTATAGAATTTAATAATGATATATTGATATTGGTTTATTAACTAGTATGGAGACAAATGTACTATACTGAGTTAAGATGGTACTAAGAGGAAAAACTGAATGCAAGGTATACAGGAACTCTACTACACTTGAAATTTTTGTAAAACTACAACTTTCCTCAAAAAAAGGCTATTTTTTAAAGCTTAATTAACAGTTGAAAAAGAGAAAAAGGAAAACATTTTTTGAAGATTAGAATACCAGGGAAAGCTCCCACACCAAAAGTTCATTGTCACAAAATTCCCTACATATTCTCAGCCATGATGTAGTGCGAATTCAATGTACATACGTTATGACATAAAATTTAAGTCTGTTAGATACAATGTTATGAGATTCTGAAAGATAGTCCCTTAAATGATAATAGTTGCTACTTAGTGAGGCCCTCTGCAACTTCGTGAGACCCGGTTTCAAAATAAATTATAAAAAAATAGGGCTGGGGTGTAGATCGGAGGTAGAACACCCCTGGGTTCAATTCCCGGTACTGCAAGAAAAAAAAAATGATAATAGTTGTATACAAAGGAAAAAGAAAATTAAAATATAATTGGGATGTACTTGCTGAATTCATTTTTAATAAATTCTATTGGTTTTCAATTCAAAAGAGACAGTGTGTATTACATTTTTATGGAAGAAAACACACGAAATAAGTATAAAAATGTTCCATGAATTCATAAATTGAACTATCACAAGCAATAGACATTGATGCCTAGTCTTTTTAAAATGTGTCTAATGAAACATATAGTCCAAAAGACAAGATATTAAAGAACCAGATTTTTCAAATGAAATATTTAATATTCAATCTTGAAATGAAAGTAACTGCTAACAGTTTCAGAATTCAAAAGTAAATCAGTTTTGATCATCAAGTTTATTTATAAATATAATGAAAAATAAAATGAAACATTTTTCCTAAAATAATCTATGACAAATAGGTTAAATGTGAATGGGGACACAAAAAATCAAATACTCATTAACTGCTTTATAATATGTTAAGCTCCAAAGCTATTTGTAGTGCCATGTTAGTTATTTGTTTATTATTATATATTTTAATTCTAGGTTATTCCTGAAAAAGGAATTTTTTCTTTTTTCTTCTTTAAAATACTTTTTATTGGTGCATTTTAATTATACAGCATAGTGAGATTCAGTTACACAGACATCCATGCACACATCACTTGGTGTATTTCCTTCTGCATCTCACCCCACTATCTCCTCCTCCGTACCCATACTTGTTTGTGATATTGGTTATTATACCTTCATATATGAACATAGCATTATTCGAATTGTTTTCTTCATTAAGCTTCCTTTTTCTTCTCTCTACCTCCCTCCCTTACTCCCCTTCCACTATTCAACTGGTTTCTCTCCTCATTTATCTCAAGTCCCTTTGTTTCCTATTTTATGTCTAGCTTCCCCACATGAGAGAAAACATATTGCCCTTGACTTTCAGAGACTGGCTAGTCTCAGTTACCATAACATTCTCTAGTCCATCAATTTTCCTGCAAATCACATAAGTTTGTTATTTATGGCTGACTAAAATGTCATTTTATTTATATACATTTTCTTAATCAATTCAACTATTTACAGACACTCAGATTGGTCCCATTATTTTGCTATTGTGAATTTTTCTGTAACAAACATGGGAATGAATGTATTACTATAGTATGCTAAGTTTAATTATTTTGGAAAGACACCAAGGAGTGATATAGCTGGGTAATATGATGATTCGATTCCGTCATTTAAGAAATTCCCATACCTATCTCTATAGTGGTTGTACTAATTTACAATCCCTGCAAAAAGTCAATTCAAGATGGATCAAATATCTAGAAATTAGACAAGAAACTTTGCAATTACTAGAAGAAAGCAGGACCAACTTTCCAATGTATAGGCATTGGTAGAGACTTCCTCAATAAGACCCCTAAAGCTTAGGAAATAAAATTGAGAATCAATAAAAAGGGATACTGTTGAATTTAAAAGCTTATGCACAACAAAGGATACATGCAAGAGTCTGAAGAGAGAGCCTACAGAATGGGAATAAATCTTTGCCTGATATTCTTCTAATAGAGGAGTATTATCGAAAATATATAAAGAACTTAAAAAACTTAACTCTAAAAAAAACCAAGTTACCCAATAAAAAATGGGCAATTGAACTGAATAGATATTTCTCAAAAGAAGGAATGCAAATGACCAACAAATAATATATAAAAAAATTCAACATCATTAGCAACCAAGGAAATGCAAATTAAAACTATACTGAGATTCAAGTTAACTCTAGTTGGAATGTGAACAGTTAGAAGAATACAAACAATAATAAATGCTGGCGAGGAAGTTGGGAAATAGAAACTCATAAACCATTAGAGAGGAAATTCTTAATATCAAGGATAACTATTATTATCTATAGATTCTATCAGGTATCTGTAAACTAAATTTTATTATACATATTTATGAAATTGAATATGTTTGTCCTTCCTTAGGTAAATTACTTAACATATCAATTTTAGCATTTAATAAAACAAGATAATAATTGGTATTTCACCAATGGCTTTCAGTAAATTTTGAGGAATTTATTTTGTACAGGAAGTGAGAACATGTATAGTAGGCATTCCTTTGGGTTTTTCTCCTTCCATCATTATACCCAAGGAAAATGATGAGAAACAATAATTTAGAGCACATTGATATTTGATTTATATCCAGTAAAAAACTGAGAAATGCAGCAGAAAAGAAGACAGTTGTTTGATTTTTAGAACAAAACAAACATTACAAATTAAAAAAATCTCTCATCAGCCCTAGCTTATGGAAGCAAATATTTTGATTAGACAACTGTATTGCCAATTTTCTTTAACACCAATCTTTGAAGAATTTGCAAGTTTAGATATTCTTCCAATACTAATTTCTGCTTGTCTTGGAATGTTTTAATTTCTCTATCATTTTTAAATGATATCTTTTTTGGATATAGCAGTCTTGGTTGGAAGTTTTTTTTTTTTTTCTTTCAGGGTTTGGAATACATCATATCAGTCCTTCCTGGCTTTCATGACATGGGTTTTGAAGTCTGGAATAGTTTTTATTGTTTTGCCCCTGAATGTCACCCTTTCTTTTGTTTTTGATGCATTTAAAATACTTTTCTTGACCTCTATGTTAGTCATTTGATTATTATGTGGCATGGAGAAGTTCTTCTTTGATCTTGTCTTGTTGGTATTATAAATGTCTCATCTATGTGGATGTCAAACTCCTTTTATATGTTTGGGATATTCTCTGATATTTTTCTGAAAAGTGTCTAATACCTTTGGTTTGTGCTTCTGGACCTTCTTCAATGCCTATTATCCATTAGTTTGGTTTTCATATTATCCCATATTTCTTGGATGTTTTGGCCATGTTGTCATATTGTCTTCTCTATATTGTTGATTGTATGTTCAGTTTTGAATGTACTATCTTACAAGAGTGAGACTCTATTTTATATATGGTCTAGCCTGCCATAGATGGTTTCTAGTGAGGGTTTTAATTCATTTATTTTACCTTCATTTCATTCAAAGCCTCTTTTTGGTTCTTAGGGCCTCAATTTCTCTATTAATAATGGTCATTCATTTCCTTTACACTCTCTCTGATTTAATTTCTGATTCCTTTGATCATATTGAAAATAAAAATTCTGAATTCTCCTTCTGTCATTTTCTGCAGTACACTATTGGTGATCTCCCTGTTGTTGAGTTATGGGAGTTTATTGCTTCCTCATTTATTGCTTATAGTTTATTGTTTATTTCTTTTTTGTTTATTGTTTCTTCATTCTCATGTTTTCAGAATTCTCAGGTTTGTATTTCTGTTATCTTGGCATCCTCTTACTCTTTGTGTGACAGTCATATACTTATTTGTTGTCCCTTTATAATGAGGCTTATGCTGGGGGGTATATATTTGCCTCTACAAACCTGTCTCATATAATCATACTTTTGAGTCTGTCCCCCAGAACCTCTCTAAAAAGGTCATCACAGGGAGACAGGAATCTCTGCTTGGCTACAGGTCAACATGCTCTTCAGATCCAAATTCAGCAGGCCAGAGATTATGATTATCTGTTCAGAAACTGAGTCCTGCTGATTGGGATTTAATGCTTCACAGACAGCCCTGTTTATGTGCTGGTTGGGAGCTCATGAGACCCTGCTGAGTGCTGACTTCTGCCCTCTGTGGCCACTGGTCCTAAGTTCAGCAGAGCTGGAGATTATTATGTTGTGAGCTTGTGGCCCAGGTGGACAAAGTTAATTCTATTTTTTTTTTTTTTGCGGTACCGGGGATTGAACCCAGGGGCATTCTACCTCCACGCTACACCCCCGGCCCTATTTTTTATACTTTATTTTGAAACCGGGTCTCACGAAGTTACGGAGGGCCTCACTAAGTAGAGAGAAAGAGAGAGAGAGAGACAGGGAAAGAGAGAGAGAGAGAGCTGAGGCTGGCCTCGAACCCAGATCCTCCGGTCTCTGCCTCCCAAAGTACTGGGATTACAAGCGTGCGCCACCATACCCGGCTTGTTAATTCTAATTTTTAACCTGATAAATATATTTTTCATTCTCTTGCTAGGTATAGGCAACCAAGCAAGAAAAAAGAAAAATCTTTGGATTAATATAGTGCTGTTCTTCAAAGAAATGAATTCATTCACATTCTTCCTTACACTACACAGCATTCTAACAAAACATATGCATATATATTATTTAACGATTTTAAAGCAAAAAGTCATTGAAAATGAACCATCTAAATAAAGCAATGAAGTTTTTGAAGTTTTTTTTAAAGTGTCTATTGACAAAAGAAACTGACCTTCCTGTCTCCTAGCTAAAAATGTTACTAATTCTTATTTCAGGAATTTGACTTTGCCCTTTTATTCCCCTTAAACTCACATTTGGAAATACCTATCATGGATTACTTCAAAATAATTTCAGTACCTTATTACGATACTTCAAGTTGAAAGACTTAAAAAGAGAATTCTGATTTTGACAGGTTTTAAAACCATATGACTCCATTTTTCTGCATTGTTTTCTTATCATTCACTTCAGACCAGATTTCTGGATACTTAGTTCAAATGAGAAGTGTGATGTCTGACCAACAATGGAAAATGCATGTAATTCCAGTCATATCTTATGATTTCTAATGAGCCACTAATTGAATTAACTCACCAGATTTTCTAATGATTTTCAGGAAATGTAGCATTTCTTTCTTTTTGGGGGATGTAAGGTGGGGAATGGTTGAGACATGGCTATTTTCAAAGTAACTTCAGAATTTTTAATGAAATTAGTCAATGTATGGACATTTTTAATAAATCACAATGAAAGGTGATATTATTTAAGTAGAGTTAATTATTTCAGAAGATAAACTGCTGTGGCTAATTCCTAACTTTAAAAATTTTCACTAAAATTAAACTTTCATCATTTTTAATTTAATATATTTACATGAACACAACAAAATCCTTTATTTTCTCTTAGTTATTAATACAAATGTTATTAGTAGAAAATTTTGCATGGAAAATCTTCAAAAATTTAATTATATTTTACTATATTAAAACAGAGCATTGTGGAAGAAGGAAATGATAGCCAAAATAAAAAGTTATAAATCTACCAGGCATGGTGGTGCACACTTGGATTTCTAGTAATTGAGAGGCTAAGACAGGAGAATCTCATGTTTGAGACTGGCATATGGTAAAGTATGGAGAGCCTGGTGATGTAGCTCAAGGTATAATACCCCTGAATTTAATCTCCATTACCACACACAAACAAAAGCCATAAATCACTATAAACTTCTTTATATCATAAGATTACAATTATTCACAGGAATTTTTTTTTAAATTTAAGAGCTATATATTGCAATAAGAAGTTAATTTATAATCTGATTGAGAAATAGGGAAAAAGCAAATAAACATATCACAAAAACATATCATAGCAATATTTACATCTGACAGAGTGACTGGTTATAGTCTGTTGAGTCATTTGCTTTTCTTTGCCTTTGTTTGTCTTCCTTATTATAAAAAAAAGGTCTATTCAAATAACTAGAATTGTGTGTAATAAATCCCAACAGTGGTGTGGCATTCCTGCAAATACAAAACTAAAACCAAAAGAACTGCTAAATAATATTGCCTTGGGGTTGGATTGGCAGGAATTCTGCCTTATTAAAGTAACATTAAAAGTTAATTTAAAAGTCCCAACATGCAGTTTTATTCAATACCCAATATAGTAAAAATAAAACCCACTTCTACTCTGCTAGAGTATTAGATATTATATGGGCTTATATGACTAGATGTTGTCTGATTATATTCTGATAAAATAATGTAAATATAATTTTCTTTTCACAACAGATATTTAAGCCATGCAAACAATCCTCTAATTTCCTATAGTATAAGTAAAGATAATTTCCTTCTATAATAGCATATTGAAGATGCCTAATAGCATTATTCTGTTGCAACATATAAATGTCTACCTATAATGATACAAATGAGAAGTCACAAGGGAAAGTCTTTAGAGTTACCTATTAAATCAGAGACTTTGGGAAAACCTTTTTTTACTTATGACAAACATAAGTGTTACCTACCAAATCAAACAATATTGGGTCAAATATAGTAGATTAATGGTCAGCGAGTGTACTCCTACAACATGTACTATTTAGCATACTACCAAAAGCTATTGAAGACAAATATCTTACCATCAATCAACTTGTAACCTGATTAAAAGATAGTAATAACACATGTTTAAAATGTTTTTCGAATATCATATGAACAAAACATGGTGTGAGATAGAACCATGGGATGGTCCCACTTTTGAGATCTTTGTGAAGAATGCGACTGCAAGCAAAAGGTTAACATTTGCCTTGGAAAGGTCCAAGGGTCATGGAAAGCCATGATTAGACTGATGAACTAGCTGAAAACAGCCAGTTCCTCCAAGGTAAACATTCCTGTGTTTCTTGCCAGCACCTACTCCCAAATATCCCGCTTGTCAAACATTGTCTCAAGGATTTTCTGCACATCCTCAGTGTATTTATTGTTAATTGTTCTGTGGCCAGCCCTTGCTGCACGTTTACTAGTTCTACTCTACCTACTGGGCTCTGCACATATGCAGTACCATTCATATCTCAACCTCCCCCCTCAAGAATGAATAAAAGCTGTGGACCAGTGTCCAGTGGGATCTTTGCCTAAGAGTGAGGCCCCCTGGCCTGCCCCTCTCAATGTGCTCTGTGTCTGTGTCATTCTTTTCCCCTCTGGTGCGCCGCAGGATGCTAACCGAGAGATCTGTATGATCACATGAATACCATTAAAAGCTAATAGAGAGCTGGGGGTGGTGGCACACGCTTGTAATCCCAGTACTTTGGGAGGCGGAGACCTGAGGATCCAGGTTCATGGCCAGCCTCAGCTCTCTCTCTCTCTCTCTCTCTCACTCTCTCTCTCTACCTAGTGAGGCCCTCCGCAACTTCATGAGACCCGGTTTCAAAATAAAGTACAAAAAATAGGGCTGGGGGTGTAGCGCAGAGGTAGAACGCCCCTGGTTTCAATCCCCGGTACCGCAAAAAAAAAAAAAAGCTAATAGAGGAACTAGTTGCTAAATCATAAGACATCACAGTGTGTTTTATTGGAATATGGAATCTCAGCTAAATTGATCAGAAACACTTCCCATTTTGAATGTATCCTGAAGAGGAAGAGTTGCCAGTAAACATGCCATATTCAAATATAATATTGAATATAGGTGCTATTTACAGTTGTTTGAGCAGGATTAAGAAAAAACTAGCAAAGAATTATTCAATACTAGAGCTGAAAATAAAGTGTCATTACTATTTCCAGTGGGAGAGGAAAGAAACAGCAATTAACCAGAGGGAGGAAGAAAATTAGACAAAGTTATATGAGAGGACTACTTATTAGAAGCTTGTGGTCCTAGAAAGACAGGGGAAAAAGTACCTTGAGTTTGCCCTTATTCCTTCTGAAATTGGTCAAATTCACCAGAATTTGGAGGATAAGATAGACTTGTCCAAAAAGTTTAGCCTCCCAGAATGGACAAAGTGCCGAGAGTAGATATATAAGCAAAAAGGGGGAATATATAATGCAGATATGAATATGGGCTATAAAAGTTTAGTTTAGGAAGACCCCTAATTTTAAAACTTATAAAATATCACCTGGAGTTCTTTTTCATAAACAAAACAAGGTAAATTGAACCAGATTTTTCACAAAGGATGAAAAGTTCTATTGCCAGCTCCTAGAACCCTTTGTCTGCTCTTTACTGATCACAGCCATAACCTCAGTTCTGGTTTAATTTTTTACTATATATGTACATATACCTAAATAGATAGGGTAGCTTTGCTTGTTTGGAAGTGTTTATCATGTCATTCATACCATTTATATACTTTTTAAAATTTGGCTCCTTATGTTCAACATTTTGTTCAAGAGATTCATCCATGTTGTTGCACATAGGAATAATTTAGGCATTTTCATTTGTGTAAATTATTCAATATCTTATATATTTTTGTATATTTATGCACATGTTTTCTGGCTTTTAGGCATCATCAGAAATGTCATTCTTAACATTTTTGCATATATATCTTTTCTTTTTTCTTTTTTTTTTTGGTACTGTGTTTTTTTTTTTTTGGTACTGTGGAATAATCCAGGGTTATTCCATCTCTGAGCTATAAACTCAGCACTTTTTAATTTTGAACAGGGTCTTCCTAAGTTGCTGAGGGTCTCACTGAGGCTGGCCTTGAACCTGTGATCCTCCTGTCTAAGTCACTCAAGTACAGGGATTATAGGTATGCACCACCATGCCCAGCTTTACACCTATATCTTAATGAATGTTTATATAAGTTTTCCTAGAATATAAGCTGCAGGCCATAAGACTTTTATAACTTTGTCCTCATCAAATGATTAAAATTGTTTTCTGAAGCAGGTGGCATTATATACCTCCACCAAGATGCATGAAAGTTCTCATTGCCTCATTCCCATACCAACATGTGTTATTGTTAACTTTTTAAATTTTTGTCAACATGGTGGATACATAGGGTTATCTCATCTATTGATAAAAATAAGCTCGTGGTTTTAATGTAAATGAAAGTTACTCTAAATAAATCATGTAATAGATAATTCATATTGTCATTTGTCCAAGAAATCTTTACCCCCAAAGTCATGAATCATTCTGAAAAGCAGTTTGACTTTTGTCCTTTATGCAAAGGCCTTTAATCTGTCTGAAACTGTGTTTTGTGTATGGCGTTATGCTGATGTACAGTTTCCTTTCTTTATTCTTCCAATTTTTAGATAACACATTTTAAATACCTAGTTGTTTCCCCACTGATCTATGGTACCACCACTATCACAATAAATAATTTATGGAAGCATGACCCTTGTTATGAAGATTATGATATTTTTAATTCTTACCAAAAATTAATCTATGAGTGAGTAGTATTCCATGGTAGAAATGAGGAAATAAATTTGTAGAGTAAGTATCTTTTCAGCACCAAATGAATAATAGGGACAAAGTCAGGGTTCTAGTTCAGGACTCTGAATCAAAAGCAAAGGTCTATCAATTACTACACCAATGGGAGAGAAGGAGTCTATTTTAAGACAATATTTCACTGACCATATCTCCTTCTATATTATGATGACATCCTATATTTAGTTCTAGTGTATTTGTCTGCTTTTCATCTTTCTCATCTGCTCTTTTCATTCTTAATTCTACTGGCAATGATCTATAGAATCTGTAAAAACCTTTCTTCTGTTTTGAAACTCCCACAATGCTCTGACTTTCCCAAGCTCCTTTTCTCTAAACCTATACTGTTTTGTTTTACTTTTGAGTCAATTACTCAGTCAGTATGACACTTGAAATTATTGTGTAAGTAGTGAATTTATCTTCAATTGCTTCCTACCATTTTCTTCCATTATCTCTGTTTTCTTTAGCTTCTCTATAATCCTGGGGATCTCCCCAGTGGCTCACTTAGTGTTTCCCCAATGTCTAGGACAATGTGTATCACATATTCAGGTCCTGGCCCTTTTTGTGTAGAGCTTGCAGTTGTTCTAGAGTAGCTCTTTCACTCAGAGAGATCCTCTGAGGCAAATTTTGTTATACCTCTACCACCCACACTAGTTATATGTAACAAATTATTGAGTTCCTTTATTTCAAGATCATATTCACTGAAAGCAAGCACTTGAGCCAAACTAAGCCAAAGAGTTTACATTACCACTAGATATTATGATTCAACCAAAAAGTGAACATGAGGCCTAATTAAATCAGTGGCTTTGCCTAGAGTTTTTAAACTAAATCTGGTAAGTACATTATCTTTTCCTTCTATTAAATGAACTCTAAGAATACAAAGTGGAGGTAGCCATGCTTCCTAAAGTATAAGTAATTTTATCTGCACAAGAATTAATGAAGCTTATGTGTAAAGTGAGGCCAAAATTAAGCAGAAGTACAGGATCTTACATTTTTGACTATTTAGTTTAATCACAGTGGCCTCAGGACTATCTTGGTTACTATTATTTCATATATTCACTTTCTCACACTTTATGTATATTCTAGAAGTGGAATACATAACGTTACATTGAGTTAACTTATTCTCTCTGGCAACCAAAAGTCCTGATTAATCATTGCCCTGGGTCTCTTTCTTTTCTCCATTCTAATGATATTTCATCACTTGCAATTTCCTTCCTTTCTTCCTTCTTTCCTTCCTTCCTCCCTTCCTTGGAATTTGATTTAAAAAGAATATATTAGTATTATTAGTGGTGCTAATGGATTTAATCAGTTTATTCTTTTCAGATTTGTTTGTATTTTAACATAGAGAATGACTTAAATGTCCAAATTTTTTAGTATAGTAACAAAACCTCTTAAGGTCAAATGATCTGGGATTTGACTTCAGCTTTCTTTCCTTACTAGATATGTAACCCTGAACATTTACTGACCTCTCTAATAAATATGATTACAATAACACATGGCATGCCACCTCATTCATTTGGAAATACAGTGTGTAAAATCAAGTTTAAGGTTTTAAGTCTCATAGAAGTAATACTTAATTTTAATATTTTATATTGTGTTCATTCCATGTTGGTATTTCAGAAATTTCTAACATGCCAAGGGACATATTAGGGGATATACCTTTCTGCTTGTTTAAAAAAGCAACACATAAACTGTATACTAAGAAAGCAAAATAATGAAACACTACTAATTGTATTAAGATATGACACTCCAAATATTAAAAAACAACCAAATACTTGTTCAGAAAAGAAAGTTATGATAGGGTTATCTAAATTTACTTCAGTCTGTAATTTTTCAAAAGTCTAATTTTACCTTGAGATCACAAGTGTATTCCATATTGTGGGTGAAACAGTAAGACTGACCTGTCCTGACACTGTCATAATGTGAAGTTTTTCAGGATATGAACTCCTATAGCCTCTCGTGACTTCATTAGCTACTTTCTGCTCTCCTTTGTCAAAAACCCAAAGAGGTAATTCATGTTAGTGTGTCATTCCAGGTTTTACTCATGACACAGAATTATGCTTTCTTTGTGTTTGCAATAGTGCTTTAGGGTAACATTAGCCTTTCAATTCTTTTTCTGCTACATTGGTGGTGACTTTTTTTTCCTTTTTTACAGTTTGACTGTCATGTTGAAATAACATAGCTAAGGATGAAGAAAAAGAGGTTAGAAAATAAAAACAGCACCCCTTCTTCATGGGAGTTCTATGGTCCTGCTGCAAAATGAAGAGAAAATTCACTAGCTGCAAAGAACAAAGAGCTGTCACATATACCCAGAGTAATGAAGGGCTCTTCTTTCCTGTTAGATTCATCAAGAAAGCTCTTAAGGTCCACTGTAGGTCTATTACCATTATGATGACAGCTTTAGTAGGTTTAGCCTAAGGAGACATCTATTGTCATGCATAAAAATAGAGGCCCCATGTGTACATTTAGATCTCTAAAAAGGTTTGCAGCTTTGATTTCTTTTTTTCCAGTTTCCATAGATCTCATAATTATAGACACACTAAAAATGTCAATTTTTGTTTGCATGTTGATCAATCATTTCAACCATGTTAAAAATTGATAATGCCAACAATCAAAACATCAACTCACATCACTGTAAACATGGTCCCAAAGATCACATATGTTATGCCACAGTACAAGAGTTCATTTTACATGTGTAGATGTGTATGGGTGTGTGTATAAATAAAAAAGTAGATTTTATATAAACATATATATGTATGTGTGTATGTATGTATGTATATGTACAATAGCGTATGTATATTTAGTACACTATCTAGTAATTATGCTGTCCACTGAATATCTTATATACTAAAGGAAACTATGGACTGCACATTTAAGTATACTCCATTGATGCTGATGTATGGAGGCAAATTAAAGTAGAAGAATAATATGTGCCTAGAATTGGGAATCAACATAACATTTCTAAGAACCTGAAGGAAATTGTGCATGTTGGAAGGACAGTTGGACTGATTGGTGAGGGATGATGTTAAAAATATTTTGGGGAACTCAATTATTTAGGACATGAAAAACATGTTAAGAACTTTTACTTGTTATATAGAAAACAACAGTATATAGAACATTACACTAAAGAGGGTGAGCTTTCTGCTTAATAGACAAATCTGACTGCACAGTGAAGAAGGAAGAGGAGACAAACATCACAGAAGTCATAGAAAGTTATTAAACTGCATCAGGAGCTCAGCCTTCTTTTTAGGAATTTTTAATGAACTTCTAGGCTCATATAAGGGAATATTAGGATTTTCCAGAGAAACGGAATAGATAGGATATATAAGGGCATATAAAATGAGATTTTTATAAAAAGTGGCTAACACAATTATGGAGACAGAGAAGCCCCACAATATGCTGTTTGAAAACTGGAGAACTGGGGAAGCCAGTGATATTCCAATTTACTACAATGTCCTAAGAGATGGAGGGGGGTATTTTAAGTTCCAGAGTCTTGAAATCCCAGAAAATAGAAGCTTCAATGTCAGAAGTCAAGAGAAGATGAGTGTCAAACTTCAAGAAATGATAACAAATTTTCCATTCCTCCCCCTATCTGATGCACTTGGGCCTTCGATGGATTGGATAATACTGATGAATGTTGGTGAGGACATATTTAGACCACTAATTCAAAGCTGATCTTTTCAGAAAATACCCTTACAGACATACCTAGAAAAGAATGCTTTATTAACTATCTAGATATCCTTTTACCTGGTCATTTGACACTAAAAATTAACCATCACAGAAGGGTAATTACCCATGCTACATAAAAAATAAGCAAAGAAAGTAGACCACAGGTATAAGAACTGAAAGCAAACAAGAAGGAAATGTGATAAGGGCATGTGACACTATCAAAGTTCTAGAGATCAATTTCGAGCCACTAACAAGATGAAGAATCTTTACTTGAGTCTTCTGTTTAAAAACCTAGAAACTAGGAAGGAACTAAAATGTTTTCCTGTCCATATCACCCTCTGGGATCCAGGTAGAAAAATCTCTCTAGAGAGAACTATTTTTAGTTGGGTCATCATGATTTCTGTGAATTAAAATCAACCACAGTCTATGATTAAGCATAAATAATTAGGCCATATGGATAAGACTTAGCAGAAAAGTTTAAAAATAAAAAGCAGATTTTGACTCACAAGAACTTAAGATGTCAAATTATCAAATACAAAATATCACTATGAAAAAATATTTAAGTAATAAAAGATATAATCACAAAAATGAGCAAACAGATTTTTTAGTTATATATGACACATATTAAAAAAGCAGAAAATAAAGAAAATTCAATTTAAATATTGGAAGATAATGAATTAAAAAGCAAGTTTTTCTCTGGGGGTAAGTAACAAATAAGAAGATAAATCAAAAGAATATAATCAACCAGATGTTGTGTGAATGACTATCATCCAAATACTAGAGAGGCTGAGACAGGAAGATTGTAGGTTTGAGGCCAGCCTCAGCAACTTAAGGATATACTATTTCAAAATTTAAAAAACAATAGCTGGGGTGTAACTCAGAGGTGGAATTCCCGTGGGTTCAATTGTCAGTATAAAAAAAAAGTATAATCATATAATCAGAATACTGAAAAGAAACAAGGAAATGGAGATTCAAAGACAAATAAACATTATAATGAGATGGAGTGTATGTTTAATTAGAGTCTTCAAAGGGAAAATAAAGAGAATAGAGATTGAAGAGATAATTTCTGAAATTTATTTTTCCAGAAATGATGAAAACACAAATAGTCATCTACAGAAATAACAGTAGAGAAGTGAACTCTATGAGACACAGAGAGAGAGAGTGAGAAATGAAGAGAGGAATGGAGAGGAAATGAGAGGGGATAGAAAAAGAAAGAGACAGAGACAAAGACAGCAATCCACAGCTAAACATAGTTCAGTAAAAATAGATCATCTACCAAGATGGATAAGTAAATCATTAACATATGTAACGATACCATTAATGGAAACCAGAGGACAGTGAAAAATATTTTCTAAGTATGGGGGTCAGGGTGAAGGGGACGCAATCCAGTTAGACTTAGGGCTTGAAAAAATAGGGTAAGAAAAATTAATTTTGAGAAAAAGAAGGAAAATATTTCATAATTAACAAATCCTTACCTTGCCAAGTTTATAAGGGATACATCTAAAAAAAAAAGGAACATTATTCCAGAAAGGTTAGCTGATTACAGATAATAATAATGAACCAAGGAATAGGTAAACATGTGAATAAATGTGGGAGTTTCTTTAAAATATTTATTTAGTATCAACCATGTACTAGATACAGTTCTAAATAAATACAATTCTGTTTTTTGGGGCTGGAGAGCGTGGAGGCCTGAAGCCAATCAGAGACTGCTGCTTACCTCCACTAAGAACTATGTCCTGTTAAAGAGGTTCTGGGGAACTAGCTCAAAAGTCTGATTAAATGAGACAGATTCATTGAGGCAACTATTTACACCCAGCACAAAACTTATTATAAATGGACAACAATAGACATAGGACTCCCACACAAAGAGGAAAAGGATGACAAGACAACAGAGATATAAGCATAAGAATCTTGAAAACATGAGAATGAAGATGAATGAGGAAACAATAAACTCCCATAACTAAACAACAATGGGGATCACTAATACAGAACTGCAGAAAATGTCAGAAGGAGAATTCAGTGTTTTGATCTTCAATATAACCAAAGATCTTAGAAATTAAATCAGAGAAGTATACAGTTATGAACGAACATATTAATAAAGAGAGGCCCTAAATAAGAAAAAAAAGAAGCCCTGAGTGAAATGAAGGAGAAAATAAATGAAATAAAGACCTCAATAGAAACCACCTCTGACAGACTAGACCACAAGGAAATTAGAGTCTCACTCTTAAAAGACAGCTCATTGTAATCTTCCACACAGACAAAATACAGAGAAGTCAATTCGACAACAGGTCCAGAATATTCAAGAAATATAGGATAATATTAAGGATAATAGGCATTGAAGAAGGTCTAGAAGCACAAAACAAGGGCATTAGACACCTCTTCAGAGAAATATCAGAGAGTTTCCCAAGAATAGAAAATGAGATGGACATCCATGTATAGGAGACATTCAGTACCCCAGGAAGAAAAGATCAAAGGAGAACTTCTCCATGCCACATAATGATCAATATGACTACTAAATCTTCAATGCATCAAGAGCAAAGGAATGGGTGACATTAAAGGGCAAAACAATAAGAATCATTCTGGACTTCTGAACCCAATTCATGAAAGCCAGGAAGTTCTGTTATGATGTGCTCCAAACCCTGGAAAAAAACAAATTCCAATTCAGCTTTTTGGGAACTTATATCCTAGTGCAGGAAAACAAAATAAACAATGAATAAAATAGATATATAACTGAAAATGCTATTTTAAGCAAAATTATCTATATTAATAATGAAAATGTCAAACTTATGACATTAAAATGAATTTAAAATATTGCACCAATATATCACATGTCAGGAAGAAATTCAAACAAATATAAGTTTTCTAAGGCCATTGCCTACTACATAAGGTGGGATTAATGTGTAATAAATTTATAATTTGGTAAGTATATGTGAATATACAATAAAGCTTAGCTGTGAAAAGATTAACATTAAGTGTAAAATTTTCAAACCATCAAAAGGACATACAGAAAATTCAAGTGTATAAAAACCAAAGGAATTGTCCTTAAGTTCCAGAAAAATTCAGTTTTATTTTTTATTTTAGTTTTTGATACTAGGGAGTAAACCCAAGAGCATTCTTCTTCTGAACTATTCCCCATCCTTATTTATTTATTTATTTATTTATTTATTTATTTATATTATGAAACAGGGTCTCACTAAGTTGCTGAGGCTGGTCTTGAATCTACAATCCTCTTATATCAGCCTCCCAAATTCTGGGATTACAGGAATGTGCCACCATGCCAGGCTAAAAATTTAACTATGGTAAGCAAGGATAGTTATAGCGAGAGTAGAAAAATTGAATACATTCTATAAATATTTAGGTAGAAGAATTATAGATAGCATGGTGTATTATATTGTGAAAATGAAGGAAGGGGCAAGCATCAAGGAAAAAATTCAGTTTTCTAGTTTGATGTTTGGGGTAGATTGTAGTGACATCTATTAAGAAAAAAGAGTAATTAGAGAAAGATGCTGATGATTTTCATTTAGTTTTGGATGTTTATACTTTAACAGTTTTGTGTGTGTGTGTGTGTATGTATGTATGTATGTGTGTGTCTTAAAGACTGAACATGCTGATAGTTAATTTGAAACTTATAAACAGCACAGAAGCTTCAGTTATGAATTTCGCATCAAAATTTATATCACAATATACTTTTCTTATCTTACCCCATCTTTGTAATTTTTTTTGTCGTTTTCATTTTCCAGGTTACTTACTTATTTCTTTATATTTCCATATTGTTTTCCCCTTCTCCATTTAACCCCTTTCCTTAACATCGCCTCAGTTGACTAATAGTTGCAGGGATGGTATTTGTCAAATTGAGTGAAATGTTCATCACTAAATATAAGTTAGTACATGCTGACTTCAAACCTGTGATCCTCCTGTCTCAGCCTCCCAAATACTGGTATTACAGACATGCACAATCATGCCTGGCTAATGTACAGATATTTTTAAATCCCATAATTGCATGTTTAACAAGCCATTCTAAAAAATTCATACATAATAGCAAATACTATGTACTAAAATGTTTGTCATATTTGTTCATAATAGCTGAAAATAAGAAAAAGCTAACTTACATGGGTAAAGGTTTGGTTGAATATGTTGGACACATTTGTATAGAACATATTATGTAATTGCTATTAAAAACTGAAGAATGACTTCAGGATTTGAGATTTTATATGTCACGTGTATGCCACAAATAAATGTGTCAACAAAAATTAATAAATAAAAATAAAAAACCAAAAATTTGAATCAGTTCCTTCAAAATGTATCTTTTTACTTAGAGATATTTTTCTTTCAGTTTTGTTAAAGTTTCTAGTGAATCATTCTTCTCAGGGAAAAAAAATATGATAAATTAGTACTCCTTTAAATTATAAGTTTGCCAATTTCTTTTGAAGATCAAAATAAATTGATTAAAATTTTATCAATTTAAATTACTGGAACATTTTCCAATTATGGCCTTTAGGATTTGAAAATATGAAAATACGTACTCAGTAGAAATATGAAAATATGTTTACCAGTAGAAATTATTGTAAACTGTTAACATATTTGTAAACATGTTATTTATACGACTTTATATACTTTTTTTCTCCATCTGTAACAAGCTCATCTCCCTGTTGCTTTAGAAATTTATCATTAAAATAGAGAAGGAGCGCTGTTGATATATTTCCTGTTACCATTTAGCATGGAAGAAAAAAACAAAAGATTTTATTTTGTGAATCAGGGAAACATAAATGTTTATTTTTTATTTATTTGTTATTGGTATTTTCTGTATATTTTATATTCTGCAAATAAAAAAATAAACATTGCCGGGCGTGGTGATGCACGCTTGTAATCCCAGTACTTTGGGAGGCAGAGACCGGAGGATCTGGGTTCGCGGCCAGCCTCAGCTCTCTCTCTTTCTCTCTCCCTCTCTCCCTGTCTCTCTCTCTCTCTCTACCTAGTGAGGCCCTCCGCAACTTTGTGAGACCGGTTTCAAAATAAAGTATAAAAAAATAGGGCCGGGGGTGTAGCACGGAGGTAGAACGCCCCTGGGTTCAATCCCCAGTACCGCAAAAAAAAAAAATAAATAAATAAATAAATAAAATAAATAAATAAATAAATAAATAAATAAACATCACAAACACAGTTTATACATTAACTTCTAATATTCTATCCAAATATTATATTACTATCTGGTGACCAAAAGAAAAGATTTCAGTTTTGTCAACTGTTTACCTCTTCAAATAGACCCCTCCCCACTTTTCCCTTTTTCCTTCTTCCTTTCACTTGTTCTCCCAAAGGGAAGAGCTAACAAAGTAATTTACTAACATCCAAACATCGTCCTGAGTGAACAGAAGTGACAGCTAAAATTTAGGGCAGGATTAATTTTGGGTGGCTAAGGCATATGGTATAAATTAACAGTACTAAAAAAGTTTCTACATCCTAATCACCTAGCCCTTCCTGTTCTCAGTGCATAAGATGCAGCTGGCTAGGAATAGAATCTTCTAGTCCACTATCAAAGAAAAAACTTAGACCTTTTATAGAAGAAACAAATGCCTTAAACATAGGTCAGAGATCATCTGGTGGGTGGGTGTGTGTGTGGTGGGGTGGTGGGGTGTGGCTTAAGGTTTTCCTACTCAAAAAAGTAAAGTCATCAGAATATAAATGGTGTCCTGATGAAGCAAGATTTAACTGAAAATGAAGATGTGGATGTGGACTCAACTCAGGAGAGGGGAATCCTGCAGGAAAGCTGACTTAGCAGAGAAACAAACAAGTTCAACTTCAAAGTCCCTGGGTTTTAGCTGGGACAAGAGGGATAGAAAATGAAAGGTGCTAAAGCCAGGAAGCTAAAGATATTGGGCAGTTCATTCTTAACTGTAGACAAATTTGACCAAAAAAACCCAAACAAATAACAGCAACAAAAAACTTGTGTGAACTGTGCTTATTCACTTAAAATGCCCCTATTTGCTGTTCTCCTCTTTAACTTCAACTTCCAGATAATAAAATTTAATTACATTCTAATAGAGACTCTATCATAATTTTTGAAAGATATCTAAGTTTCACTTCATGCCAGGATATAAATGATTGGTAATCTTAGTGTCTACTAAAAAATGAAATAATTAAAATGGAGAGAATGGTGATATTTAAAACCAAGACAGTATTTTCAGTTTCCATCTAAGATTCTCCCTCTGTTCTCCACTTGGAATAACTTTCCCTCTGTTCTACAGTGACTTTTCTTGTAAACTCTTCTGTACTTCCTTGTGGGAGTTCAGCATCTCTTATCTCTTCTCCCTTGCTCTTAATAACTTACCATAATATAATTTAACAAATCTGTCTCCTAATTCAACTGCAAGTTTCTTGATGACAGTAAGTATATCTTAGGATTTTGGGCACCATGAGTTCACTGCCTGAAATATAATATTTCTTGAATTAATAGATGAGAAAGAAAGAAGGAAGGAAGGCAAAGAAGGAGGTAGGGAGGCAGGGAAGAAAGGAAGAAAAGAGAAAGGAAAGAAGAAGGAAGGAAGGAAGGAAATCTTGCTATTATATTGTTTCTCCCATTTTTTCTTAGTATTCTTTATTAAGATTTGAGTTTCCTAATTAAAAAAAAGACTTAATTAGCCTTCCTGAACTCTAATTTTCCTCATAATTTGGATTTTTCTCTTCCTCAATTGCTAATTAGAAATTTAGCAACATGAATTTTGCAAGGTACAGGAGAAAATAATGAAGGCGATTCTTACGAGATTAGTTGAGGAGAGTGTGATATTTGAAGACACAGGCAGAGTTAACAAAGACTCCCAAACATATAATCAGCAGTTAAATGGCCCTGGAATATTTAATGTCATCAATATTGGGATGTCTGGAATAATTGTATTGAAAGGTATTCTTTTTTTTTTTTTTTTTGCAGTACCGGGGATTGAACCTAGGGGCGTTCTACCTCCGTGCTACACCCCCGGCCCTATTTTTTATACTTTATTTTGAAACTGGGTCTCACGAAGTTGCGGAGGGCCTCACTAAGTAGAGAGAGAGAGAGAGCGAGAGAGAGAGAGAGAGAGAGAGACAGACAGACAGACAGACAGAGAGCTGAGGCTGGCCGCGAACCCAGATCCTCCGGTCTCTGCCTCCCAAAGTACTGGGATTACAAGCGTGCTCCACCACGCCTGGCTTGAAAGTTATTCTTTAGGAGGAAAGGGGATGGAACACACACCCCAAGTTGTATTTGTTTGAGAAAGTACGGAAGGTATAGAGAAACAGTTCTTGGTCAGTTGACAGAAAATCCCAGTCACATGAATTATGAGAATCAGGTATCTTCTGCTCACAACACTTTTTCTCTACCCTTGCTTCTTACTCTCTCAAATTTCAAGAATGATATTGGCATGGGCCACCCGTTGGATCTTCGATGGTATATGCTGGAGACAGGGCTTAATATTAAGACTATTCCTGAACACCCAAACTCCTGGCCCTGAATTATAATTTCTCAATTAAAACTTGAAGTGATTTGTGTGTGTGTTCGTGTGTGTGCGTGCGTGCGTGCGTGCGTGTGTGTGTGTGTGTGTGTGTGTGTGTATTAATGGGGATTGAATCTAGGGGCATTCTACCTCTCTGTTAAACTCCCAGCACTTTTAAATATTTTTATTTTGATGCAGGGTCCTGCTAAGTTGTTGAGGCTGTCCAGGAACCTGCAATCCTCCTGTCTCAGCCTCCTGAGTACTGGGATTACAGGTGCACACCACCATGACTGGCCTGAAGTGAATTTCAGGGATATAAAACGCTATAGAGCTCAGCCTTGGAAAAGACAGCCACTGTAGCAACAAGAGTGGTGAAGATTTGCTGCAACAGAGGGTAACTTATATTTTCAGGAATTCTGTGTCAAAGGATGTGGGCCTTTATAAAAGCAGCCATGTCCAAAGTGGTCTTCTGTTGTATTTCTCCAATCTTCTTTATTTTCCTCCTCCTAACCTCCTACAGAGGGTCTCCAGATAGGTATTAATAGTTGCTAAATCTGGCAACACTACCACTTTCATAACATCGGTATTTATGTAAAGAGTTTACTTGGCTACCCTTCTGCCTGAGCAGATAGTAGGCTATGATAATACTCGGCTAATGATGATAGGCTAACCCCTAGGAAGGCTATTCATTTGATAAATATTTACATAGGGTTATTTGCTTCATCCATTAATAATTGATTTTTCAAAATGATCCTGCCACTTTTGTTTCTGTCTTTCTTTAACTTGCTGTCTTGTAGGTCTAAGGATGATCAGGGTTGGTGATTTTTCACCTTCTGCCTTACTTGATTGAAGTAGTTCTTATGCATAATTTGTGCAGATACTGCTTGATTGCCGTATTTACAACAAGTATACTATTTTTGTGCTTATATTTAGACTGAGTCTTGAGGCTGCTGTGACTATAGCTTCAGTGTGTGAAATGTAACATTATTTTTCATATTGCTTCATTATTTTTGGAGAATTTATAATATGCATGATTTTGCATGGGAAATTTTCTTTAATTGTGCAATTTTTTTCCATCCTGGTAACAAGAGGATGTCCTTGATTCCTTGCATGTTGATGAACTAGTTTTTGGTATATTTGCTTTTGTGGTTGTTTCTTTAACTCTGTTAATGCTGGTAAACTTCAGAATCATATAGTAAGATTCAGAAGATTTACAATATCATAACTATGTAATTTATTTCAGAACTCTGTTTTCCCTCTAAGATAGTAATAGTTGTTTATTTAAAAATTGATAGAAATTCGTTAACAAAGGAGAATGAGAAGACTATTAGAAAATATTTAGGGCATTTGTTCTTCCAAATCTGAAGTCTAATCTACTCTCTAAAGAAAAAATGATCTTAAGTTTACATTTTCATCCATGACAAGTTATTATCTAGAAAAAAATGTAGGATGTTGATTGTTTTGAGATAATATTCCTAATATCTGAAATTAATATTCCCAGCTCCACTAGGCATTCATTGTCTATAAATTTTTAACAATAGTAAAAGTATTGATTTTTAAGTCATAAAAGTAATATATCTGTCAGTGTTGAACATAAAGAAAATAGAGAAAAGTATAAGGAAAACCAAATTTTCAATGCTCAGAGTGCTGCTATTAATTTTAAAATGGTTTTACCATGAATTTTCTATGTGTATGTATGCATATGTGCACCCCCTTATAAATAATACAAAATCAAGATAATACTGTATCAATACTTTTCTCTTCTATATCAATATTTTACTCAGTCAATATTATTCTCTGAATTTCTCAATATCTTTTCAGAGCTCCTGAGAAAATGATTTTAGTGAACTACATAGAATCATTATTATGGGGATAACATAGTATATGTAATAAATGTACTAATGCTATATATTTAGGTTGTTTTCTCAACTCTCCGTGTTAGAGAAAATTATTACTATTTTTTGTGCTACTGGGGATTCCAGGCAAGGGTATTCTACCTCTGAACTTTACCTCCAGCCCTATTTTATTTTTTTATTTTGTGACAGGGTCTTGCTAAGTTGCCGGAGCTGACTTCAAACCTGTGATTCTCCTGTTTCAGCTTCCCAAGTACTGGGATTGCAAGAGAGAGCCACTGTGCCCAGCTGAGAAAATCATATTTTATATTTGTATAGATAATTCTGGGCATCTAATTCCTTCATTAGTCATATCAAAAGCTCTAAACATTTGAAATTATTTTGTTATATATTCCTAAATTATTTACCCTAAAATGGAGGTAAAATTATCTTCTATCCTTTTAATTTTCATTTTTGATAAATTTTTGAGGGTAAAGTGGTCAAAGCTATTAATATTAGTATTAATATTAGTAGTAGTTATTAGTTCATTATATTTCCTTATGTTGGAGTTTCCACTTCATACTTTTTTTTGAAGTAGACATTGTCTTACTTATTGGTTTATAAGAACTAAACATAGTAAGGAACTCATTTTTCAACATTTTTTTTTAATTGAGCACTTGATTTGTGTGGTAGGTGCTGAGTAAAAAAAACATAGGTAAAGTGTTCATGTTCACAGACAGAAAGTAAGTAAAATTCAAACAATGACAAATTTATGCAATAGGGTAAGGGATATTTTAATACACCCAAGACATGGTAAGATTCTCTACTTTCTCAAATTGTCTTTATTTGGGTCTTGCATATTTTTGTCATATTTAATACTTTAATCATTCTTATTTATATTTAAAATTTTGTGAAATATAAAACATATGAAATCAATATATTTCTATGTAGCTGACAAATACTAAAATATGACTTCAGGTCATCAAAATTTCTGAAGGGCATAAATTGTGCAATGTTAGTTCATTACAATTTGTATTCAAACAGTTTGCCAAATACTTGAAGGTCTAGACTAATTTCATGAACAAAGAGTAAATGTGAAAGTACAGATCATGTACTCAGTATACGTCATGTACTTTTTATGTAGGAAAAAATTAGAGTGTGGAATTATTTGAGCATAGTGAATACATCTCAAGAGAATCCTTAGGTGTTTGTATTCATGTACATGCAATTTTGAAAGGAGGTCATCTGAAAAGATCTCCTTATATTTTCTTATAATTATTAGCTTTGACTAACAACAATATATCTTAGGGAGGAAGGAAAAATAGAGGCACACAAGAATGGTGTGATGGTTAATTTTGTGTCAACTTGATATGAATAAGAGATGTTAGGTATCTGGTCAGTATTTCTGTAAGTGTCTGAGAGTGTTTCCAGAAAAGATTACCATTTGAATCAATAGACCGAGTTAAAAAGGTCTGGGCAGACACCATCCAATCCATTAAGGGTCCAAATAAAGAAGAAGATGGAGGAAGGGTAAATTTGCCTTTTTTTTTAAATTGAGATGAGACATTCATCTTTTGTCTTCAACTGGGAATTACACTATGAGCGTCCCTGATAATCTGGCCTAGGGACTGAGATTGAATGACACCCCTGAACATCCTGTTTCCCAAGTTTGCAGAGGACATATTATGAGTCTTGGCCTTCAGGTTTGCGTGAGACAATTCCCATAATAAATGTATTATCTCTTTATTTATCTAGCTATCTGTTGCCTATAGGTTATCTTTCTCTAGAAAATTCTGATTTATACAGATGGTATTTAGGAATAATGAAGAGTGGTGATATAAGTCATAGGCTCTGAGGGATGGAAAATTACAAAGGTAGGAAGTGAATGAGTACTCACATGACACTCCATCCTCTGACCAAACACACTTAGGTCCTAAAGAGGTATAGCCACATATAAAATAAACCTATGAAAGATTATCCAGATCACCTTGCAGGAAAAAAAAAAAAAAAACTTTGGGAAGGTGTTTGAAGATTCTCAGGCCTGCAGACAATAAATTATATTTTCAACACCATGCAAGGTCTTGATTAAGATCTGCAATCAATTAGAAGGCAGAAGTAAAAGTATAATCAATCTTGGTATCTAATTAGATTTTTATAGTGATTAGTGTGCTGTTAATAATTTTGTCACAAATGAATAAAGTTTAAACTCATCTGAAGTTCTATTCTTCCACAGGCTATGCATAATGGAGAGAGAAAATTAAGAAAAACAAGTGTAAATGGTAGCAATAAATGATAACTATTAACAGGATAAGAGCTCTGGGAGATGTTCTTGAAGGAGAGTTGGGGAAAAGAGTTTGTCAAAGGAATTCATTTATTTATTCCCAGGAAAGGATTCATGAACTACCTAACACTTAACAAAAGTACTAATTCCAAAATGAAACTTATTATTCACACTTGTTCATCTGAAAGCCAGAAGAGGCATCCCAGCCATACAGTCTTATAGACTTAACAGATTTCCCACCTTTATGGGTGTTGATTCCCCTTATACCCTTAAAAAGGAGCCACCAGGCATGTTCTTTCCTTCCCAGAGCTCTAAAACCTGTCATTATGGATGTTAAATAAAGTTTGCCTTCAGGAACTTGTAATTCAGAGACAACATTCTCACAACTAATTTTAGAGAAAAAAATTACATTTAAATATATTTTGTGGTAAAATTTTCAAAAAAGTTTTTATTTTTTCAAACAAGTTATTTGAAATATAAATAGCTCCTATGACCTTGTTTCACCATTTGAAAACACAAAATAATTAATTTGGATAAAGAGTATGTATGTATTTTTAGATAATAAACTTCATATGTTGTTATTTGGATGCTAACTCTGAATAGCTTCATCCAGTGCCTAACAATGAGATATATAATTATATACACACATATACATGTTTAGTATCCAAAAATAGCATAGAATTAGTCTATTTGCTGTTTCATGATGATCATGATGACAATGACAGTGATGGCAATAATGATTTCTCTTCACAAAGCCATCACTTATTCTACAAGTAGTGACTAGTACTATGCTAAGCACAATAGGAACAAATTATATCATACAATTCCTCCAACAATACAATGTGGAGATGTGCAGCATGATCAAGGCCACAGAAGAAACATAATATTAATCAGGGTGTTTAGAAAAGCTCTTTCTCTCAATTACTATACAATAGTTTCATGAAAATTTTGTCTTCAGATGACAGAATGTTAACATTCTTCAGTGCTATTCATTGTTTTTGAGGTTCTCTGTTTTGAATAGCTTTCATCTTGTATTCTGTGATACTCAATATACCTCTTACAAAGCATAAAACAACTGGAATTCTGCATTAGGAAACAATGTGATATGAAAACATAATTATTATGATGTTTTATAATTTATTTGTTCTTATTTTAGTTTTGTTTTGTTTTTGCGGTACCGGGGATTGAACGCAGGGGCCTTCTACCTCCACGCTACACCCCCGGCCCTATTTTTTATACTTTATTTTGAAACTGGGTCTCACGAAGTTGCAGAGGGCCTCACTAAGTAGAGAGAGAGAGAGACAGGGAGAGAGAAAGAGAGAGTTGAGGCTGGCCGCGAACCCGGATCCTCCAGTCTCCGCCTCCCAAAGTACTGGGATTACAAGCGTGTGCCACCACTCCCGGCCCACTTATTTTAGTTTTTTAAATGAAGACTGTATTTTTAGAACAGTTTTGAGTTCATAACAAAATTAAGAGAAAAGTACAGATTTTCCACACATGTTCTACCCCAGAGAAGCATAAGTTCCCCCATTTCCAGGATCACATACCAAAGTCATACATTTGTTATAATTGATAACCCTACTTGACACATCATTATCATTTGAAGAACATCATTTACACAGGGCTGCATTCTTGGTGTTGTATAATCCATGAGTTTGAAAAAATGTCTAATATTGTGTATTCACAATTGCAATACCATATAGAGTATTTTCACTACTCTAAGTGTACTCTGTACTCTACCTTTTCATCCCTCCCTCACTTCAATGCCTGGAGAATATTGATCTTTTCAATATCCATTTTTTTATTTTTTCCAGAATACCATATCATTGGATTCATACAGTATGTAGCATTCTCAGAATGGCTTCGACACTTAGAAATATGTTTAAATGCCCTTCACATCTTTTCATGGCACATGAGTACATTGTTTTATCGCTGAATAATATATTATACAGATGTGCCACAGTTTATTTATCCTTCCACCTACTGAAGAACATCTCGGTTGCTTCCAAATTTTGGCAATTATGAATAAAGCTGCCATAAACATCTATGAGCATGTTTTTGTATGAACATAAACTTTCAACTTCTGTGGGTAAATATAAAGGAGCATTATAGCCAAATCGCATGGCTAGAATATGTATATATATATATATATATTTTTTTTTTTTTTTTGCGGTACCGGGGATTGAACCCAGGGGCATTCTACCTCCGTGCTACACCCCCGACTCTATTTTTTATACTTAATTTTGAAACTGGGTCTCACGAAGTTGCGGAGGGCCTAAATAGAGAGAGAGAGAGAGAGAGAGAGAGAGAGAGAGCTGAGGCTGGCCGCAAACCCGGATCCTCCGGTCTCAGCCTCCCAAAGTACTGGGATTACAAGTGTGAGCCACCACGCCCAGCTTGGCTAGAATATATTTAATTTTGTAAAGAACTGTTAAATTGTCTTCCAAAGTGGTATAACATTTTGGATTCCCACTGGCAATGGAAAGCGCCTGTTGTTTCACATGTTGTTTCACATCCTTTTAGGATTTAGTGTTGGCAGCATTCTGTTTGGACATTCTAATAGGTCTGTAGTGGTATCTCATTATTGTTTTAATTTGTATGTCCCTGACATATGATATGGAACATCCATACATGTTTTTTGCTTGTAATCTCTGTACGTATGTATGTATGCGTGTATATATAGGGGTTCTTGGGATATAAATCGGTGCTAGAATGTTTTTTCCTATCATTAAAAGACCCAGGATTCAATGTGGTACTGGGGATTGAACCCTGGAACTTGTGCATGTTAGTCAAGCATTCTACCACTGATATGCATACCAAGATATCCCCATTTTTCCTATTTTGTTTAAATTTTGAGACAGAGTCTGGCTAAGTAGCTTAGGCTAGCCTTAAACTTGTAATCTTCCCGCCTCAGTTTTCTGAGTAGCTGGGATTATAGGCATGTGCCACCATGCCCAGCCTGTGTATCTTTTAAATAATTTACTTTTAGTTTTGTATAATCATTTAAATATTACAGTTGTTTTTGCAGTTCTGAGGACTGAACTTCGAGCCTCACACATGTTAAGCATGTGCTGTACCATTGTGATACATCCCCAGCCCCTAAACATTACAATTCCTTAAAGTAAAGAGGTCACTTTATAAAATCTTCTTCAGAGAGTATTCTGGATCTACAATGCTGAAAGCTCAGAATAAGACTTCCACATTAACTTTCCAAAGGACCAGGGAGAATTACCAGGGTCAGACTCTCTGAGTTGGAGCAGGGAAAACCTTACTCTGGAATAAAGGGACCCCTTTCTCTTGGCACTAGGCATTGTCTGTACTCTTGACTATCATTCACACAGAGTCTATCATTCACACATTGTGTGACTATCATTCATGCAGAGTTCTTTGTCTACAGACAATGAGTTAAGCTTCTAGTGGGCCAGACTGTGTAGCATGAAGTAGTTGATCCCCACAAAAATGTGTGGAAGCCAGAAGGACAGTCATAAGTGGTATGCACATTTCAGAGTCCCCATTCTCACAGTCTTGATTAATGTTTCAGAGGAAAATTTATGGAAAAATCTTCAAATATTTTTGGCACTATTTTCTCTGTTTCTTTTAAAATAACCACTAGAATTTATGTGATGAATGTCTCCCAAAGGTCTATGTGTTATGGACTTGGTCCCCAGGACAGTGCTACTGAGAGGTGCTATGGAACTGTAAGGAGACACGGCCTTATGGAAGGTCCTAGGTTACTGGGTATATAACTTCTAAGGGGATTGTGGGACCCCAGTTTCTTCCTCTTCCTCTTTGCTTCCTGGCTGATGAGATAAGTGGCTTCCTCTGTCATGTATTGCCATAATGTTGTGCTACCTTTATCAGAGGCCCAAAGCATATGGACCACATGATCTTGGACTGGAAACTCTAGAAATGTGAGCCAAAATAACCTTTTTCTCATTATAAGTTAATTGTCTCGAGTATTTTCATTAAAGTGATGAAAAGCTGACTAATACAGTAACTTTAAGTATTCCTCAGGAAAAAAAATGTTAAGCATCAATATTCAGAATACATAGAGCTTTTAGGCTAGGCAACACAATCTCAAGGCAAGAGATAAATTTTGTATATAAGACAAAACTGAAAAAGGAGGATTGCAGGTTTGAAGCCAGCCTCAGCAACTTATCAAGACCCTTAGCAACTTAGCAAGACTCTGTTTCCAAATAAAAAATAAAATAGGCCTGGGAGTATAGCTCAAAGGTAGAATGCTTCTGTGTACAACCCCCAGCACCACAAAACAAACAAAAAACAAACAAATAATAAATAAATAAACAACCACATAGTACTTATTAAAACCTCAAAAAGATCTCAGGAAAAAGTTACAAAGGTGCTGAGATAATATCCAGCTATAAGGGAATTTAATGAGAGTAGAATAGTTGTAATTTTAATATCACCTCTGTTTGCATCCCTGTTTTATGCATAGGTATTATTATTGGAAGATATCTGCCTCAGCCATGGTGAAGTAGATTTCCCTTCTTTCCTTAAACAATTAGAAAACTAGAATATATATATATCAGTTTTCAGTCAACAGATAGCAGACAGAATCTAACATATATTCTTAATTCAGAAAATAGAAGTTGAAAGTCAGGGAACTAGAAAAAAAACCTAAAACTTGAGAGGCAGAACACCACAGAGGAAAAAGCTACTGAAAGGGAAAGAGTCCTAAAGATATCCTTTGGCTAACTAATAATCTGTGCCTCTGTAAGAGGAAAATACCTAAGGCTAGACAAAGAACCTTGGAAGCAATCGCCCAAATATGTAGTAGTTACCTTGGCTGAGAGTAGTTTATGGTCTTACTGTACAAAATGAAAAGACCTTGTAATACACAGAGTATGGGGAAGAGTTCCCAGAAGGATACTAGATTTGTGGTGAAAGTTAATTAGTCCTTAAATAAAGGATGCTCTAGTCTCTTTCCTAAAAAAAAAAAAAATCTTAGCACTAGGCTTTGAAAAGATCAAACTCACTCCAAGTAAGTTAATGTCATATCAGACAAAGTCTAACACTAGGTAAAAAGAATCCTACAAAATAGAGAAAACAGCGATATGAAATTCAGAGCTAGAATTCTATACAAAGTTATCAAGAACTAGTAAAAGTATGGCCTGTAACTAGGATAAAATTCAATCAGTACAAACATGCCCCAAAATGAGAGACACGATGTCAAAATATCTACTATGAATATTATGAACAGGAAACCAGATGGAAATTTAGAACTTTCCACAAAAATAAATAGCCCTATATAAATAGTTAATTTTTTTTTTTAGGAAAGAGTCTAGTGCATCCTTTATTTAAGGGCTAATTAACTCATATGTTGATATAGAAGTTGAGAGCAGAATGTGGGCACCAGAGGCTAGGGAGAGTAGGGGACAGAGAGGGATGGAAAAAGGTTGATCAAAGGGTACTGCGTTGATTTTAAATCAGACAAAGAAGTTCTAAGCCGGACGTGGTGGCACACACTTGTAATCCCAGTACTTGGGAGGCTAAGACCAGAGTATCTGGGTTCAAAACTAGCCTCAGCTACTTAGTGAGACCCTGTTTCAAAATAAAAAATAAAAAATAGGGCCTGGGGTGTAGCTCGGAAGTAGAATACCCCTGGGTTCAATCCCCAGTACAGCAAAATAAAACAAGTTGTAGTGTTCTACTGTACAGTAGAGTGACTATAGATGATAATCACTGTATATTGCAAAAAAGCTCAAAGGAATGATTTTGAATGTGTTCAATATAAATAAATAATAAATGTTTGAAGAGATAATGTTTACTTCAATTTGAACATTACACAATTATACATGTATTGAAACATCACGTTACTCTATGACTATGTACAATTTTATATAACCATTTTTCAAGTGAATTAAAAAGGTTATTTAATTTAGTGTTATTTTTAATTCTACACACAAAACTGAGTTAAATTTTATACCGCATTATCACTTGAGATACACTTTGTGTGGAGGGGTGAGATGTTCACTGCGCAAGTTTTGTATTTCTATAACTAGAAAAGAAATAAAGCTCTCCAATGCAAAAGAACAAATTAAAATAACCAGTTGGATAATTCAAACTGTGATTAATTGAGAGGCTTATATCCTTAGAAGCATAAGAAACTGCATTAAACTCCTATAGATATTACCCTGCACCTGTAATTACATCAGCATATTTTTGCTTTCTTTTAGGGATCATCACAGTATGAAAGAAAAAAAAAGTGGAATAGGAAATATAATATTCATTACATTATTCAGAATGACTAACCATATAGTAAACAAATAGATGATCAGAAAGCTATTCAGATAAGAACTTTTCCCATTTATAATTATGTGGTCTTAAAATCTTTTGAAACGCAACGTGACAGGCTTAGTCATCAAGAGTATTTGTTAAGTATAAATCCTCTTAATAAAATAAAATATATTTGGAAACAAAAGCAGAAAAGCCTTATAACCAGGATTTTAGCCCTTGACTTTATATTTCTGTCTCATTATGAAAACAACCTTGGAGCTAATCATATCAAAACCTTGTAAGACTCCCTACCATCAAAGACATTTTTGTAAAATAGTAGCAATATAAAATTACTACCAAAGCTCTAGTCCAGGCTAAAACAATATGCAGTTTTAATCTTCCTAGGTTTAAAAAGAAGTCTGAAGAAAAAGGTCATAATCAAGGTTTTCAATAAACTTTCCACAGCATGACTTTAAGACAAAAAATTAGCAGATCATACCACACTTTAAGAGAGATAGTAAAAAATAATACTTAGCTATCAACTGGTACTATATAAACATTAAAACATAACTCAGATTCTCCCTAAGAATTTATTTTTGATTATGTACTCGTGTGTGTGTGTGTGTTTGTATAGTACTGGGGATTGAACCCAGGGGTACTCTACCTCCAAGCTATGCTCCCAGACCCTTTTTTTGTTTTTTATTTTTGTTTTGAAACAGGGTCTTGCTAGGTTGCTGCGAGTCTTGCTAAGTTGCTGAGGCTGTCCTCGAACCTGCAATCCTCCTCTCTCAGCCTCCCAGGTAATGGAATTACAGGCATGCTCCACCACACTCAGCTATATACTCTTCTTTTTAAACATACTTTTATTGGTGCATTGTAATTATACATCATAATGAGGTTCAGAATAATAGAAACAAGCATTTGAGTTTCCCTCCAGATCCCCACCCCAATTCCTCCCCCTCCAAGCACACATTAATGAGATTGGTATTGATAACTTCATATATGTACATAGCATTATTTCAACTTTTCCCTTCATCTAGCCTCCCTAAGAAATTTAATTATTTAGAAAATTTAGTAATTGTTCCAGTATAGATTAGAGATTTGATTTTTATTTGCATACAATAAAGTGAAACAAAGAAGTTAAGTAGTTTTCCTTATTACCTAATAAATCATAACTGTGATAATTAATGGAGTGATTATTATACATATGCATGTTTAAATATGTAGACATAAATATGCAATATTATGTGTGCATATATGCTATGTATATATAACTATATTATTTGCATATATATATGATATCCAATCCTAGAAGAATTGTAATGAAATTAATTAATCAAAATTATTAAGATTTGGAAGTTTTTCCTGGACTAAAATACAACAGCATACTCATCCATCTCTACTTTTTCTTTATTAGAATGACAAAGGAAAATGCATCCTTATTTATAGAAATATGAATATGAAGCCTCTAGTGCTATAAAGATCATAAATTCAAGGGACACCGAATCCTAGGCATATGCTTAGAATATAGCAATGGATACTTACATAAATGAATATAAAATCAATTAAAAGATCAATTAATCAATTGTAAGTTCAGAAAAAATATTTTATTAATAATTCCAAAATGTATAACATACTTAGGAATAATTTCTACTGAGGCTGTCTAGTACCCTAACACCAAAAATAATAATTTTAAGATAAATTAATATTAGATAGATGTAAAGTTATCCAAGTTTATAGATCAGAAGACTCAATATTTTCAAATTGACTACTATCTCCAAATAAACATAGACTTAATAGGATCCCAATGATAATCCTACTATACTTTTAGTTTTTTATTTATTTATTTTTTTTTGCGGTACCGGGGATTGAACCCAGGGGCGTTCTACCTCCGCGCTACACCCCCCGCCCTATTTTTTTATACTTTATTTTGAAACCAGGTCTCAGGAAGTTGCGGAGGGCCTCACTAAGTAGAGAGAGAGAGAGAAACAGAGAGAGAGAGAGAGAGAGACAGGGAGAGAGAGAGAGAGAGAGAGAGAGAGAGAGAGAGAGAGAGGGAGAGAGCTGAGGCTGGCCACGAACCCATATCCTCCGGTCTCAGCCTCCCAAAGTACTGGGATTACAAGCGTGCGCCACCATGCCCGGCCCTACTATACTTTTAAATGGAAATGTACACGCTATTTCTAAAATATATGCGATACTGTAAAAATTTGCTAGCACTCTAAAGAATCTAAAAAATGAAACCCAAGAAGTTGAAGTCAAATAGTACCTATTTTAAGGCTTACTAAAAGTCAATATGAGACTGGCATAAGGATATGCACATATATCAAAGAAATAGAGTGTCCATTCCCCTGTTTAATGGGAAAAGTAAAATATTTTCATTGAATGATGCTGAATATCAATATTGATATTACAAATATCAATTATATATGATATATATATAAAACTTTGATATTATCTCACACCATACTGAATAATTAAAACAAGATAAAACATGTCCTAAACTTAAAACTAAAGAGCTTCTAGAAAATGAGAGAGTAGAAATTTCTTTGTGACACAGTGATAAACAAATATTTCTAACTTTAAGCAATGGTTTGAGAAAACAAAGTGAAAATAAGACTTTATGAAAAATATTTTTCTCATTCAAAAAACACTTCTAATAAATATAAATATGTAAGTCACATATTATGAAAGAATACTTACAAAGATATTTGTCACAAAGGACTTGTATCCAAAATATTTAATTCCTAAAATTAAAATAAGTAAACAAATACACACAGACACATAGATTTCATATGGAGACTTATGAATGACTATTTGAAACACAGAGCATCACAAATCATAAGGGAAATGCAAATGAAGACTAATAGTACGGCTGAAAAAATCAATGATAGTATCAATTGTTTATGAAAATACAAAGAATTGTAATATTCTAAAACATTTCAGGTGGAAGTATAAAATCTTAAGATTACTTTGAAAAGCTACTTTTTATACTAAACATATTTACTCTATGACCAAGCAGTTCTCTTCAAGAAAAATAAAAATATATACCCAAAGAGAAATATGTCGAAAACATCTTCCCAAGAAAATAACATATGCCTTCAAAATTACTCATTTAATACTATTTAAATCAGTTTTATTCAGCAGTCAAAATTTGGAAGCAACTAAACAGCTCATACATAGGATGGTGGATTAATAAATATAGCCAAACTGTGGAATATTTCTCAACATTACAAGGGAAGAAACTACTGATATATGCAACAATATGCAGGGATCAAACAGAATGCTGCACTTAAGAAGTCTAAAACAATACTTACTGTAATATTCCACTCAGGAATTTCTACAAAATGCAACACTAAATTTTAGTTCAAATAATCATAACAGTGATCGCCTTAGTGTGAAGATTAATTGGGAAGGTCAGAGGGTGGGGGACATTTTTCTTCTTTGATAAGGATGTTGATTAACTGAGAGTGTGTATTTGTCAAAATTCATAGAATTGAACACTTAAGATTTTCTTATTTTACTGTAAATACATTTATCTCAAAAATAATTATAAACATGACAGAGGAAAAAAGGAAAACAGAAATTCTAAAAATATAAAAATGAGAACAATTAAATATCTGTGTGCTTGAATGAAAGAACAAAACTTTCCAAACCTTTCCTTGGTTATTTTTAAAAATAATTGCTAAGCCCGTGACATGATGGTGAATGCTTGCAATCCCAGTATTGAGAGGCTGAGGACTGAGAATTGCAGGTTCAAGGCCAACCTCAGCAAATTAGCGAGTCCCTTAGCAACTTAGTGAGACCCTGTTTCAAGACAAAACATAAAACAGGGTTGGGGGGTGTAGCTGAGAGATAGAATGCCCTTGGATTCAATTTCAATTCTGAATAATGATAATAATAATAATGATTATTATTATTAAGCAATCATTAACAGCTTGATACCTATCTTCATGAGATTTTTTTCAGTTTTATGCATAATTATAATAATAACCTACTGAAAGGGCATTTTCTTCTACATAGTTTTCTTCAACTGATATTTTTTATTAAAAAACGGAATAAATTCCCATTTTTAAAATGGCTTTTCTTTTAGATAGGTAAAAACTATGGCCCAATATAAATATACTATAACACACTTGACTATTCTTTTTTATTAGGATACTTCAATTGTCTTCAATATTTTACTTTGTATATAAAAAGCATACTAAGTTTGCACAGATGAATTAAAGAAAAATGTAAAGATAGACCATAAGTAAATCTACTTAAAATTGTGGTAACATCTTCTTTATTATCAACCAACTTTGATACCCACCAACTAAATAAGAGTTTGGCCTTTCTCACGTAGCAATCTCATTTGCTATTATGAACTAAATCTATATACTTTGTCAGTGTGTGTGTGTGTGTGGGGGGAAGTAACGATTAAGACTGTAAGAAGAGATGATTCGAATGAATTGGAATGAGCATTTGTTTTAAACTCCTTCCTAATATCTTATGTAGATTTTTGGTGAAAGAAGAAAAATAATCAAATCACTTAGTTCTCTCCAAATAATTACCAGTAATTAAATCACTTGGTTCTATAATTCAAATAGTTCAAAAATAGCCAGAGTTTTAATGCTTAAAGGTACATTCCCTTTATAAAAGGTGTGTAAAGCTTCATCCTTGGAAAAATTGTGTTACATGTTCCCTCAACAATACATTCTAATTACTCTGTGTTTTATACTTTTCATAATTCTTCTAAACTCTGTGTTTCAGTAAAATTTACACAAACTGTCTCTGATATCAGTAATTAAACATTTAAAAAGGACTGAAGTCAATTGCTAGTGGCTTGAAACTCACTTGTATATATAATATATATTCCTCTATTCCTGCATAACCAGCTATTTATTTATTAGGGATGTGTGAATGGTGTCTTCCCATTTGATTTGCTCATTTTAATTATGTATAAATAATTTAGCATGCAGGCTTCAAAATATAAACAGCCAGTGTTCATCTTCTGTGTATTTGACTTCCATATATGCCGCAGCTATAAACTTTACACCGAGACTCATGAACTTAATTTAGTGTTTAAAATAAAAGCATTTCCAACTATTACATCAGGGCATTTTACACAGTGCCTTCCATAGTGCTTCTTTGTGATTACTTTGTAGCCTATGACATGGACTTCACCCCCATGACTTTTGCAAGACTGTGATACTGGAATGCATCAACATCTCATCCTACTTTCTGAAACTTCTACTAATTCTTATTTTTCCTCATATCATGTATGATCATTACCTATTTCAAGATGTCTATGCTTTTTTATACACACTCTTCCCTTTAAGGATAATGTATTTACAGCTTCAAAATGCCACTTCCCTAGGGTGTATTTCAATTATATACTGGCCATGATTCATCATTTTAAAATGCAGTAGTTGGATATCCAGCTGCCTATAGATAATTTTTTTTTCTTGTGGTGCTGAGGGTTGAATCCAGGGACATTCTACCTCCAAGCTACATCCCCAGCCCTGTTTTATTTTTTATATGGAAACAGGGTCTCACTAAGTTGCTGAGAGCCTCACTAAATTGCTGAGGCTGGCTTTGAACTTTAGCCTTCCAAGTACTGGGATTACAGGTGCACCACCACACCCAGCTAGATAATTCTTTCTGAATGTCTTGCTTCTATCATTTCCAAATAGCACAACCAAATTCAAACACAACATTGCCCCAAGCCAACTTCACTGCCCCGCCTTCTTTTTTGGTCAACAGCATTACATCTCATGGTCTTTAAATATCTTTTTACAATTTTTTTTATTTTACTGTCTCTGCTATAATTCTACCATAACAGATACGTGCTATCTCATCTTTAAATATATACTTTGCCTGTTTTATCCAGACTACAGAAACTGCTTTTCTCCCCGCTCTCTCCCTGGCCAAGTCTCACTGTGGTTGGCCCTGCGTTAACCATATATTCCCTGTGAAAGTCTTCCCTGACTCTATGACTTCACACTGATCTCCTTCTCCTCTTGACTCTGGATGTCCTTTCTACAGTAGAGAGAGCCTTCCTGACCCGCTATGAAGGCAGACCAGTGTCTGGCTTCTGTAGTCGCTGAAGCATGTGTGTAAAGTTTCTCATAATTCAGGCTCACCTCATTTATTTGTAGATATGTTTAGACTGTTTAGTGAAAGTCCAGGACACTGATCACATTGCTCATTTTCAATGTGTTGATATCAATAACTCTTAGGAGATCAATCCTAAACAGTATAAAGAACTATTTGATATGATGCTTACCCACCCCTTACGAAGAGTGGAGTTAACAATGCTTCTTCACTGATGAAACTATCCTTCTTGAATTTAATTCCTGAATGACTATTCTAATGCTTTAGAGTCTAGAAATACAAAGGGACAATGGCCAGACCATTAATGACAATCTTTCTCTGATTCACAGCCTCTGCAGTAACAGTTATAATGACTGCCAACTTTTTGCCACATATAACCATGGTGTGTAGGCTTGGAAGCCCAGGGTCAAGGTGGCTGCAGTTCGGATGACTGGTAAGGGTGTCCTTTCTAATTTGCAGATGTCCTTCTTGTATCCTCACATGGGGGAGAGGTTGGCAGAGAACAATGTGTAGCATCTTTTGCAAGGGCACTAATCTCACTAATGGGGTCTCCATTCTCATCACCTGTTTCCCAAAGGCCTTTGCCTTTGAGTACCATCACATTAAAGGTTAGGATTCAACTTACGAATTATGCAGGACCACAAATATTCAGTTCATAGCATAGAGAAAGTCTGAGTCACTGAAGTTGTCGATGTTTATCTGCTGCCAGTGATTTGTGCTAGCTGTTAGGCCACTGCTTTTCATCTCTAGAGCAAAGTGTATATAGAGCAGCTGTCATGGATGCAACTGTATTTGGAGGACATGAGTATTATATATGGAAGAATTATTAAACCCAAATTCAGCACTTTAGATTAGGAAGGGAAGAATGAGCACAGCTGCACAGATCACTACCAGGAAGTTTAACAACATCATCTCATTATCAGTCCTTGTCTTTAAAGGTTTCTGGAATTTTCCAGGTGCCAATGCTGGAAGCACACACTTTTCCCTTCTAACTGTTGAATTCTGAAATCAAAGAACCACTCCAGGCTCGGGGAGAGCTGCAATCAATATCCTTTTCAATCTGCACTTTCAGTGAACACAATTTAGCAAGGGGACACAAGTAAAGCATTTTCTGATCCGAAAACAATAGGAACACAGGGCTATAATGCTGTATCTATGTCTCCACTGATATCCTGAAAGAGCAATTTAATTTTGCAGCCAGCCATGTGTAATTCGAGTGTGACACATTAACAAATGGATCGCTGGTCCATCTTCCTGGCTCCCTGTCAGGATTTGGTTCTCCTGATGCCTTTGGGCATGTCAGAGGGAGTTTCAGCCCATTCAGAACTGCATCTGAAAGAATTAGGGGACATAAATGTGGACTGATGAGGACCGTGGCTGTGAGGCAGGAAAATGAATAGTCTCATAGAAAACAATATGCAACGCAATAACAAATCAGGGGAAAATTGACATTTAACTTAGTTCCTCAGAACTATTTTAAATGTAACATAGAGTATTTAAATTATTGTTTATTGAACCTATTTAACATCTGCCAGGATTTAAAAATAAGTGAATCAACTGGGATGCCAAACTGTAATTGGATTTTTATTATATATATTCTATATAACGTTGGACTGGTTTAGGAATATAAGACCTGATGTAATTAACCTGAGCTTGTCCTAAATGCCTTCTAGAGAAAGAATGGAGAGAACATATAACTAGGATTGCTTGGGATAGGCATTGGCACCCAAGTTCTTCTCGGAGTAGAAATGCATTTTAACCAGGATCCAGAGCAGGGATCAGCTCTTCACACACAGCCAGGTCCTCATAGCCCCTCCAGCCTTGCCCTGCAGGTTTCCCCAATCAACAATTAAGCAAAGATTTATTAGGCTGGAGAAAAGGAAACCAAGATGTAGCTCCAGATTGTGGCAGAGCTTACCCTTGCGCAAACTGAGCAGGGTTATGGCTAGTTAATCAGTGATAGCATCATCTATTGGCATTAGATCTACATGGTTACAATTCATTGTTTATAAGATGCACAACAAGCTGGATTTGTTACTTTTCATAGTTTTTTTTTGGCCTGTCATTTCTAACACATTTTAACCATTTTTTAGATATCTTAAATATATCCCTTCAGATGTTGAAGACAGATATTGAAGCCAGCTACAACTTAGCTACCTGAAAGATTCTTCTGATTAGAATAGGTGAAACCAAAAGTTCCTCTGGGTTCCATCCCCGGTACCACAAAAAAAAAAAAAAAAGAAATCCCAGAGATTAAATCTAAAAGGGTATAATACATAGTAGCTGTTTAAAATATTTGCTTAAATAATATGTGAATTGGTTGAATTTCATTATGTATATACAAATGTATGAACATACATTTGAGAAAAGGAAGGAAGAGGATTCATATTTAAAATTTTTATGATCATGTTAAATAATCATATATTCATTATTACTACTAGAGGGCTTCATGGTGAAAAATATTCTAAATAAATTTGTCCTTTCAGAGTTAAACTCTCTATATATATACTATATATATATATATACATATATACATATATATACTTTTTATATATATTCTTTAATATATATTATTTTTTACTAATTAATTAGAATAGAGCCCAACCCAATGATTAAAAAAATTTGAGTAGGTAAATATATGTGATATGGAGAGTGCTAAAGTGCAGACTCCCAGGGGCTTTTCCAGTTGGTTCTGATTCCATTGGTTTTGGTGGGACCTGGAAGCTAAATTTTTAATCTGGTGATTTGGATACAGTTACATAGGACTTCACTTTTAAAAACACAAATCTAAGAGAATATCAATTTTTTTTTTTTTTTTTTTGCGGTACCGGGGATTGAACGCAGGGGCGTTCTACCTCCACGCTACACCCCCGGCCCTATTTTTTTTTTTAATGCTTTATTTTTGAAATCGGGTCTCACGAAGTTGCGGAGGGCCTCACTAGGTAGAGAGAGAGAGAGAGGGACAGGGAGAGGGAGAGAGAGAGAGAGAGAGAGAGAGATCCGATCGTGCGCGCGCGCATGCGCACTGAGGCTGGCCGCGAACCCAGATCCTCCGGTCTCTGCCTCCCAAAGTACTGGGATTACAAGCATGCGCCACCACGCCCGGCTAATTATTTTTTATCAGAATAGAGAGGCAGCCTAGAAAATTATATTAACATATCTACAGAGAAAGTAAAATAAGACCTCAACCAAAAATGCACAACCCACCATGCTATTTGCAGCCACTAGTAGATGGAAAAGACAGGACTCTCTAGAGGAGATGCAGCTGTCTAAAGACTTTTTGGTAAAAGCTCTCCATGAGAAAAAATACTAGGATATTGCCTATTATCCTTTTGTCTGAGAATCCTTATTTACCAAATGATTGTTTTATTATAAATTTGCTTCACATTAACTAGACTGGCTTGCATTGTATGGAAATTATGGCCATATTTCTCATTGTAAACATATGAATTGGGATTCTAGGATTGCTTTCGATATATATTGGAATCTGTCTTGATGTTACTGTGTGTTCTGACTACTCAAAGCCTGAACACTATTGGGCACTGAATACCACTCACCAGATACCTTAATAAAAACAAATCTTAATATATTTTGCTTTGATATTAAACAAAATTTTTATGTCAATATTCTCAGAAATCCACTTGGCTCCTGAACTTCCCAGAATAATAACTGCTTCCTCACACCATGGTCTTCGGGAGCTGGTTTATCTAGTCAAGGATTCTTTAACCTTTAATTATATGATGTAGAAGAGTTAATTTGGTGTTAGAAAATTTAAATATTTTTAAGTCTCAAGAATTAAAAAAATAAGCCGGGCGTGGTGGCACACGCTTGTAATCCCAGTACTTTGGGAGGCGGAGACTGGAGGATCCGGGTTCGCGACCAGCCTCAGCTCTCTCTCTCTCTCTCTCTCTCTCTCCCTGTCTCTCTCTCTCTCTCTCTCTCTCTCTCTCTCTCTCT
>PVJS01001548.1:0-29933 GCA_004027185.1 Glis glis
GCTGGCCGCGAACCCGGATCCTCCGGTCTCCGCCTCCCAAAGTACTGGGATTACAAGCGTACGCCACCACGCCCGGCTATTTTTTATACTTTATTTTGAAACCGGGTCTCACGAAGTTGCCGAGGGCCTCACTAGGTAGAGAGAGAGAGACAGGGAGAGAGAAAAAGAGAGAGCTGAGGCTGGCTGTGAACCTGGATTCTCCGGTCTCCGCCTCCCAAAGTACTGGGATTAAAAGCGTGCGCCACCACGCCCGGCCTGCCTCCGCCTTCTGAGTAGCTGATTACAGGTGTGTACCACTATGCCCAGCAGTGGTTTTTTTTTTTTTCTCAGTTTTTTTTTTTTTTTGTGGTACTGGGGATTGAACCCAGGGGCATTCTACCTCCAAGCTACACATCCAGCCCTATTCTTTTGTTCTTTAGTTTGAAACTGGGTCTAACTAAGTTGCGGAGGGCCTCGCTAAGTAGCTGGGGCTGGCCGCTAACCCAGAGCCTCTGGTCTCAGCCTCCCAAGTACTGGGATTACAAGCGTGCGCCACCATGCCTGGCTTCCATGGTATTAAGAATATTCAATGTGTTGTGCAGCCATTACTACTGTCCTTTTCTAGAACTTTTCCATCAGCCCAGGCATAAACTCTGTATCTGTTAAACAAGAACTCTCTCATCCCCCTTTCCTGTGGACCCTGCGAATTACTGTTCTACTTTCTATAAATTTTCTTAGGAATTTGCTTTTTTTTTTTTTTGCGGTACCGGGCATTGAACCCAGGGGCATTCTACCTCTGCGCTACACCCCCGGCCCTATTTTTTATACTTTATTTTGAAACCGGGTCTCACGAAGTTGCGGAGGGCCTCACTAAGTAGCTGAGGCTGGCCGCGAACCCGGATCTTCCAGTCTCCGCCTCCCAAGTACTGGGATTACAAGCATGCACCACCATGCCTGGCCTAGGAATTTGCTTTTTAAAGTCACTATACTTGTCTATGCTTCATAATCAGCAGCAGGAAAAAGTTCTTGGTGCTTTTGGATCTTGTCTCATTTGTTGAACATTTTGGTAGGCAAGGGGTGAGGGAAGGACCTGAGTATTACATTGAGGTTTGCTGAAAAATATGCCAACTTTAGCTTATTGGTTCCCTTAGTATTGCTCATAGTTTTTTCTCTCTTTCCTAGGACTTGGATGTTGTGGGTGATGGTATGCAGTGCCCTCCTTCACCCTTGCTTTTTGATCCTTCACTCGCCCTTGAAGATCATTCAGTCAAAGAAATTGCTGCAGGCCCAGTGGATATCTTGGCAAGTGAAGAACACTCCCAGTTGGCCTTTCTTTATATAGTGACCTGTTCAGGCAGAGTGTCCCTGCTTGCTAAGGTGTACCACAGGGAGTATGGGTATCATCACAAGTAGAGTATAGAGATGTCCCAGCTGGTTTTTGCTCAGTGAATACCATATGAGGAATATGCTTTTTAAAAATGCCGTTTTTAAGCCGGCTGTGGTGGTGCACACTTGAATCCCAGTACTTGGGAGGCTGAGACCGAAGGATCTGGGTTCGCGGCCAGCCTCAGCTCCTTAGTGTGAGGCCCTCCGCAACTTAGTGAGACCCTGTTTCAAAATAAGGAATAAAAAATCAGGCTTGGGGGTGTAGCTCGGAGGTAGAATGCCGTTTTTAGCTGGGTGTGGTGGCACACGCTTATAATCCTAGTACTCGGGAGGGTGAAACAGGAGGACCCAGGTTCGCGACCAGCCTCAGCTACTTAGTGAGGCCCTCCACAACTTAGACCCTGTTTCAAAATAAATAATAAGATAGGGCTGGGGGTGTAGTTTGGAGGTAGAATGCCCCCAGGTTCAATCCCCAGTACTGCAAAAAAAATAAATAAATAAAAATGTCCTTTTTGGGCTGGGGGTGTACTCGGTGGTAGAGCACTTGCTTAGAATTCATGAGGCCCTGGATTCAATCTCCAGCACTGCAAAAATCAAGCAAGCAAGCAAGCTCTTTTCTGCTCCTGAATGCCTTTCTTGCTCCAATTCTCCAGAAGGTCTTAGAACACCTACTAGTCCATAATCTTCATATTGGGACAGGGCATAAGTTTACCTAAATGAAAGGTTGAGACAAGGAATGTAGATGAATTGCACCTTTTAAGGACGAGCTGTCGCTGGAATTGTTTTCACGGTAGAATAAGGACCAGTTGTGTGATGATTTGGCTTCTTTGAGGGTGGGATACCAGTGGCCCTGACTGAAGACCAGCAGTTATACTGTAGCTGTTGGTTTCAAGCAGAGGCCTAAAGGACTGTCTTCCTATGGTCTGTTGGCTGTTCTGGGACCTCAGTGGAGAATGGCTATTTCATTCGGAAGAAACAGCCCACCGTTCTCTGTCCCATTGAGAGAGCCTCAGGAATGCTTAAGTAGTGACTGGACTCTAAGGGTTAGGGATAGCTAAGTATTGGGAAGAGCAGCTGCTCAGTTACTTTATTTACACTATAAACGCATTCGTAAGTAGATTCATGCTTCAGACCACATTGAATGTGTAACCAAGATCTCATTCTTTTAATAGGGCCAAATGCAGATGGCTGGAGATGGGTGCAGACCCCAGGGATCTCGGCATTCTGAGCAAGCCCGTGCACCATTGCCTCAGAGTGGATTGGCTACTGCAAATGGGAAACCAGAACCCTCTTCTGTCAGTTGACAGTTTGTTTGCGGGCCTGTTTGACTTTGGTGCATTGGAATTTCCCATACTTCGGACAAGTGTCTCTGATCATCTCACTAAACAGGGATGACCCAGACCACCTTGTCTCTTCCTGGATTATTGAGTGCTATAGTCAAGTAACACCAAATGTGGGGGCAAATGGGCCAATAGTGTTCCAGAGTTGTGGGTTTCTTCCTATTCTGGGCAAGGAAGAGAGAGAAGGGTAACCCCCGTCTCTGGGATTGAATGAACATTTCAGACTGTGCCTGATGGGAAAGAGAAGTCTTTGTAATGGGATTTCCCAAGTCATGGATAGGAATCCACATAGATGACCAGGTGGGGCTTTGTTTATAGAGCGTCCTTGATGTTGGTGGCCCGATGTCTGGTTATCTTTATCTGAAGCTTACCTTGTAGCTCTTCCTCACCCTCACTCACTTGAGCAGTCTGAACCCCTTTCTCCAGTGCACTCTGACTTTATCCTCTGAGAAAGTAGTCCACAGGACAGGGCCTTCCTTAACCATCCATCTTGCTTCTAACCTATGTAAATTTCTGTGGTGACTATCTAATGTAAAATACAGTAAAGATTTATTGTATATAGTTTTTATTAAGTGTTAAAATGTTAATGAAAATATAAAACAGTTGCCTAAATTGAATGCATATTTTGTCTTGGAGAGTGCCTCTTATTTTATGGGTTTCAGGGAGCTGTCTGATGAGAAAAAGAAATTGGGACAGTTGTACTTCTAACCCAGAAAATAAATAAATTTTCAGTAGCTCATTTTGGTTTCAAGGATAAGGTAAAAATTGGAAGAAGGAAAGGAAAAGAAGCCGGGCGTGGTGGCGCATGCTTGTAATCTTGTAATCCCAGTGCTTGAGAGGCTGAGACCAGAGGATCCGGGTTCGCGGCCAACCTCAGCTACTTAGTGAGCCCCTCCGCAACCTAGTGAGACCCTGTTTCAAAATAAAGAATAAAAAATAGGGCTGGAGGTGTAGCTCAAAGGTAGAATGCCCCTGGGTTCAATCCCCAGTACCGCAAAAAAAAAAAAAGGGAGGTGGAACTTCTTTATTAAGCTAAGGAGGCCAGGTGTGAGCCGTAGGGTACACCTATTATCTCAACTATTTGAGAAGTTGAGACAGTAGGATTGCAAGTTCAAGGCCAGCCTGGGCAATTTAGCAAAACCCTGTCCCAAAAACTAAAATAGAATTCTAGTACTTGAGGCTGAGATAGGAGGATCACAGGTTTGTGGCTAGCCTCAGCTACTTAGTGAGACCCTCGGCAACTTAGAGCCTGTTTCAAAATAAAGAATAAAAAATAGGGCTGGGAGTGTAGCTTGGAGGTAGAATGCCCCTGGGTTAGCTTGGAGGAGAAAATACCCCTGGGTTCAACCCCTAGTACCAAAAATAAAAATATAAAGGGCTGTTGATGTATCTTAGTGGTAGAGTGCTCCTGGGTACAGTCACCAGTTCCACAAAATACCCAGCCAGTTACAAATGTCTTCCTTTTCACTATCCAGTCAGGTTCCTCAACTCCCTGCTCATTTCTTTCTCACAAATTGGTGCCTGGGCATCATATCAAAATTCTAAAATATATGGAAAATGGCTAAAAATACACAGAAAACATTCAGAGAAATTAGGTGTGATACTGTGTCACTGAGAGGCATAACTTAACAAGGTTGTTAGTGCTTCATGCATGCTAGGCAAGCACGCTGCTACTGAACTACATCCCTAACTGTTTAGGTTCTTTTTCTTTTTTTGCGGTACTGGGGATTGAACCCAGGGGCATTCTACCTCTGACCTACACCCCCAGCCCTATTTTTTTATACTTTATTTTGAAACAAGGTCTCACTAAGTTGCGGAGGGCCTCACTAAGTAGAGGGAGGGAGAGAGAGCTGAGGCTGGCTGTGAACCCGGATCCTCCGGTCTCCGCCTCCCAAAGTACTGGGATTACAAGCGTGCACCACCACGCCCGGCCCAGCCCTATTTTTTATTCTTTATTTTGAAACAGGGTCTCATTAAGTTGCGGAGGGCCTCACTAAGTAGCTGAGGCTGGCCGCCAACCCAGACCCTCCGGTCTCAGCCTCCCAAGTACTGGGATTACAAGCGTGTGCCACCACGCCCAGCCTTTATTTTTTGTTTAGAAACAGGGTCTTGCTAGGTTGCTGAGGCTGTCCTTGAACCTGTGGTCCTTCTGTCTCAGCCTCCCAAGTACTGGGATCACAGGTGTGCACCACCACGCCTGGCACAAATAAACATTTTGAACCCCACAACATGTTAGGCATTATTGGATGGTCAAAACATAGGATTAGCTGTGGTACAATATTGAATATGTAATAACTGCCACAAAAGAGCTACATAGCTTATTAAGATTATAGAGAAGGGAGTAAGAAAATTCAATGGAGAGAGTAAAATATGACTTAGAATTAAGAGGGTAGAAAAGGTGTTACAGGGTTAAAAATGAGGCTAAGGGTCTTTAGTTCCATCCATGATGGATATCAGATTTACCTTCCTGGTGTAAATAACTACAAAATAGGAAAAATATACAAAATAATGTGTTAAGGTATTGGAAGACATATAGCACAGGTCTGTAATCACTTAGAGAAGGGAAAACTATTGGGGTAAGCTTTATTATCACATCAGTTTTCTGCCTTGACACTTTACAGATCTGGGTTTTTAGGAGGGACAGAGCATGATTGTCTTGCTGAATTGAAGAGACAGATCTGAGTTTGGAAAGACAGAGATTGAATTTTTAGGGCAGAAGAAGACGGAGGTATACAGAAAAGGAATTTTAGAAACCTGTATAAGGATAACTATGAGGCTTTGATGGACTATTACTAGGACCTGTAAGGTAATTACTGGAATTCATACAGAGTAGGAGATATTTAAATTACAACAAATTGGAGTAGAGAAATCTCACTGAAAACTTGGGGCACTCAATAAATAACTCAGAAAGGTCACACCTTAGGAATAGGATAAATTAGCTTAAGAAAAAGACTGATCTAGATTTGTTCTAACAAAGCCTAAGAAATAAAGATTAAGCTGAAACTTCAAGTATCTAATAGTACAAAGTACAAGTGTCTATTAATACTAAACCAAAACTCTTTAAAGGAAAACAACAAAATCCAGACACTCTACAATAGAACATTTATCATAACCAGCATTAAATAAAAACAATTATTAGAAGCAGTTAATGTGACCACTAAACGGGGGGAAAACCCCCCAAAGCAATAATGCCCATCAGCAAGATGGCAGAAGAGGAAACCCCAGACCCTTCTTTCTTCATAAAACTGTAGATTTAACATTATATGAACAAATTGCCATTGTGAAAATCCAGAAACTGGTTAAGAAGTTCTTGCACTCCAGGTTCACATGAAGTGAACCCCACCAAAGTAAAGTAGGAAAATTTGTAGCACTCACTCACCAGAGCCCTTCCCCTTGGCATGGCACGGCAGGATCAGAAGGAAACTTCCAACTCCTGACTTCTTCCTGGGAAGGGAAATGAACGAAATACACATCTAATCCTCTGACCTTTTGAGGTGCTTCTGTGGGCTTGGTTTCTGTATTGTCCGAATCAAAGACCCGACAAAAAACAGGGCTTAGGATGGGGGTGGTTAAGTGTAAATAAATGCAATCAGTGTGGTTTGGTCCAGCATCATTTACTGTAGACGGACACTAGGTGTCAGTGTACCACAATTTTCTATAGAACCAGAGAAGGTGCAGTATCACAGACACAAGGAAGACCTCCTGAAAAGAAACCAGCAAATCTCTTCAATTAGGAAATTACATGTACAAACCCCAAAAAGATGAATTCTCAGAAGAGGCTTGAAAGGGGTCCAGATTCTCTAGTTGGGCTGCATGGAGAAAGCTATCCTGCATGAAACCAGACATTAAAGACTGGAGTGGTAGTTGGTTTTCAGAAGCTGAACTCTCAACATAAAACAATAACATACAAAGAAACAGTGAAACATGGCTTATTTAAAGGACCAAATTAAATCTCCAGAAACTGATCCTAATGGGGGTACAATATATGAATGAATGAATGTGAAATATAACACAAATACAGAATTGAGCATCAAATGTTAATGTGCCATTTAATAAAATGTTACAAATTGAACACCTATGTAGCAAGCACTCAGACCAACAAACAAAATATGGCCAGACCTCCAGAAAGTCCTGAGTGCATTCTTCTCTATTCCTCACTTTTATGGTAATTATTACTTTCTTACATTTTGTTATAGCTTATAAATTAGCTGTATATCCATAAAAATATAATTCATCTTCCTTGCTTTTGATCCAAAATTGAATCTCTCTGTATACTTTCTTTTTTTGGCTTGGGTTATTTTGTTCAACATCTGTAGCTTTGATGACCTGCATATGTGTAGCCTTTTCACTTTTGGTGCTATATTCTATTGTGAGATTTGTACCACGATTTATCCATTAGACTATTTAAACATTTATTTATTATTGTTTTTCACATCAAATGAGTAATGTATGGATGTTGTAACAAGGTTTGAGGGAGGCACATCTCACACAGTGGTGTGATAACCCAGTTACCATCCTTATGAACCACAAAAGGATCTGCCCATTTCTCTGTCTTCCCTCCTCTCTCTCTCTCCTCTCTCATACTGGAGATTGAACCCAGGGGCATTCTACCTCTGAGTTACACCCCCAGCCCTTTTTATTTTTTATTTTGAAACAGAGTCTCATTAAATTGATGAGGGTCTTGTTGAGTTTCTGAGACTGGCCTTGAGCCAGTCTCAGAGTACTCCCAAGTACTGGGGTAACAGGTATGTACCACCACACTGGCTTATCCACTATACTCATAGTGGACATTTGTGATGTTTATAGTTTTGGGAATCACTAACAATGCAGGCATGAACAGTTTTTTTTCCCTACAAATATCCTGGGACATGTGCATGATCTTCTTTTGTAATGTCTATATAGGAGTGGAATTTTCTGGGTCCTAGGACTTGCATATCTTCATATTTACTAGAAAGTGCCAAAATGTTTTCCAAAGTAATTGTACAAATTTTATTCCTACTGGCAGATATGAAAATCTTTATTGTTTAATTTTGTCATATCTTAATTTTTTTGGCTGATTTTGTGGATGCATAGTGGTAGCACTTTGAGATTTTAATTTAAAAACTGTTAATGAGGTTGAATTCCCTTTGATATCTCTCTCTCTCTCTCTCTTTGTGTGGTACTGGGGATTGAACCTAGGGGCATTCTACCTCTGAGCTACAACCCGGCCCTATTTAATGTTTTATTTTGAAACAGGGTCTAAGTTGTGGAGGGCCTCACTAAATTGCTGAGGCTGGCTGCAAACCTGTGATCCTCCTGTCTCAGCTTCCCAAGTACTGGGGTTACAAGTGTGCACCATGCCCGGCTCCTTATTTTTTCTTTTGTGGTACTGGAGATTGAACCCAGAGGCATTCTACCTCTGAGCTACACCCCCAGCCCTATTTTTTTATTCTTTATTTTGAAACAGGGTCTCACTAAGTTGTTAAGGGCCTCACTAAATAGCTGAGGCTGGTTGCGAACCTGGATCCTCTGGTCTCAACCTCCTAAGTACTGGGATTACAAGAGTGTGCCACCACACCCGGCTCCCGGCTCCTTATTTATTTATTTATTTACTTACTTATTTATTATTATTATTATTATTATTATTAATTTTATTTTATTAGTGCATTGCAATCATACATCTTGAAGGATTTCAGGGTGGTTGACGTATACATGCACTCATTTGTCAATTAGCCCTCCCCAATTTCCACCCCCCGCCTCCCCACTCCCTCCTTCCCATTTTCAGCATAGTGGTTGACTTTGATATGTTGGTGTAAGTTCATCCTATGCGCCAGTTTGTTTCCCTCTCCTTCCCTACCGTCTCCCCCAGTTAGTTTGCCTTTTTTACTCATCTGAGGTTTTCTCTCTTTGTCTGGAGTCCCTCCTGTGTGGGGTCCTGACTCATCCTCCTGTGACTTCAGTACTGGGGTACTCCGGGGCGGGGCCTGGGGGCTCGCCCACCCCGCATCCCCAGCGCCGGGGGTCTCTGGGGGCGGGGCCAAGGGCTCTCCTGCTCCGCATCCCCAGTGCTGGGGTGAGGGGTTCTCTGGGGGTGGGGCCAAGGGCTCTCCTGCACTGCATCCCCAGCGCCAGGGGGAGGGTTTCTCTGGGGACGGGGCCAAGGGTTCACCTGCCACATGTTCCCAGCACTGGGGGATCCCCGGGGGCGGAGTCGAGGGCTCGCCCGCCCTGTGTTCCCAGCACCAGGGGGAGGGGTTCTCTGGGGGCGGGGCCAAGGGCTCACCTGCCCCATGTCTCCAGTGTCAGGGGGAGGGGTTATCTGGGGGTGGGGCTGAGGGTTCTCCCACCTTGTGTCCCCAGTGCAGGGAGTCTCTGGGGGCGGGGCTGGGGGCTGACATGCCTGTGTTCTCAGTGCTGGGCCACTGGGGGGGCATGTCTCATCTACCTACTTCCTCAGTTCTGGGATGTTCCAGGACGGTGTTGGGCTGCTCATGCAGGGCCGTGGCTCGCCCGCTCGTGTTCTCATAGTTGGGCTGCTCCTGTGTATAGCCACCTCTTCTTTGTCTCTCCTCATCGCACTCGTGGGAGCAGAGGCTCACGATCCACCCCTTGAAACCATCGTCGTTGTAGGTGCAGGTCTGGATTGACTTGGGCTTCATCATGTTCTGGAGTTGATCGGTTTCAATGGTGGTCTATAGTCGCTGGTTTCACAAGGATCTGCTGTCTCTTTGCTGTTGGTCTCTGGGCATCGCGGTATAGGCGTGGTCCCGCATAGATGTTGCCTTTGCCTCTGTTCTCCACTTACCAGGTGAAATACGTGGAGTTCTGTTTAGCCCCCCACTCTGTCCGCTGCCTCGCACTCTGCTGCTCTTCAGTTCTCTTTGTTTTGTTGAGTTTTGGCTGCCCTAGTTTTCTTGTTAAGAAGCAGTCTTCCTGTCGGCCGAGTTCCGAGTTTCGGGGTCCCAGTGACACGCTGCCTCCCTTTGTCTCACTCACCCGTGTTCTCATTGTTGGGCGGCTCCGGGGGGCCATGCCATGTCCGTCCATGTCCTCAGTGCTGGGGTGTTCTGCGCCGGTGCTAGGCTACCCCAGGGAGGCCGTATTTCACCCGCTCGTTGTCTCGGTGTTGGGCTGCTCCTGTGCCAGGCCGCCTCATCTATGTCTCTCCGCGTTGTTTTCTTTGCGGGGACTGAGGCTCGCGTCCCACCCTTTGCAGTAGTCGCTGTTGTAGGTGTGGATCTGGTTCGACCTGGGCTTCATCATGGTCCGATGTCGACTGCTTTTGATGGTGGACTATAATCGCTGTTTTCACATGAATCAGCTGTTTCTTTGTTGTAGGATTCCGGGGGCCGCGGTGCTGGCGTGGCTCAGCCAAGATGGCGCTTTTGTCTCCGCTCTCTGCTTACCAGGTGAGATGCTTTGCGCTCCCTACCGCCCTCTGCTCTTTCCACTGCCTCGCACTCCGCTGCACTTTGACTCTCATTGTTTTGTTCAGTTTGGGCTGTTCCTCTTTTCTTGTCATGAAGCAGTCTTTCCGCTGGCTGAGTTTTGACTCTCGGAACATCAGCGACACACTGCCTCTTGCTATCCCACCATCTTGGTTCTTTCCCTTTGTTATTATTCTCCTTTTTTATTTTGAAACAAAGTCCTAGCCAGGTGTGGTGGTGCACGCTTATAATCCCAGTACTTGGGAGGCTGAGACAGGAGGATCACAGGTTCGCAGCCAGCCTCAGCAATTTAGTGAGACTCTTACCAACCTAGTGAGATCTTGTTTCAAAATAAAAAAAAATTAAAAAATGAGGCTGGGGTGTAACTCAGAGGTTGAATGCCCAATCACCACTACCAAAAAAAAAAAAAAAAAAGAAAAAGAAAAAGAAAAAAAGAAAGAAACAGGGTTTTGCTAAGTTGCTGAGGCTGACCTTGAACCTGTGATCTTCCTGTCTCAGCCTCCCAAGTACTAGGATTACAGGCGTGTGCCACCATGCCTGTCTTTTTTTCTCCTAGTTTCTTAAGGTGGAAACTTAGATTGCTGATTTGATACATTTCTTCCTTTTTCATACATTTAATGCTATAAATTTTGTTCTGAGCACTTTTTTTAATTGCATCCCACAAGTTTTTTTTCTTTATTTTTGTGGAACTGGGGATTGAACCCAAGGGCATTCTACCTCCGAGCTACACCCGCAGCCCTATTTTTTTATTCTTTATTTTGAAACAAGCTCTCACTAAGTTGCAGAGGGCCTCACTAAGTAGCTGAGGCTAGCCATGAACCCAGATCCTCCGGTCTCAGCCTCCCAAGTACTGGGATTACAAGTGTGAGCCACAACGCCCAGCTATCCCACAAGTTTTGATATGTTGGATTTTCATTTTTATTCAGTTCAATATTTTAAAATTTCCCTTGATATTTCCTCTTTGATCAATTGATTATTTAGAAGTATGTCACAGCTGGGCATGGTGGCGCATACGACCAGCCTCAGCTACTTAGTGAGGCCTCCGAAACTTAGTGAGACCCTATTTTGAAATAAAAAGAATAAAAAAATAGGGCTGGGGGTGTAGATTGGGTTCAATCCCCAGTTCCTCAAAAAAAAAAGTATGTCACTTAATTTCCATTATATTTGGGGAATTTTCCAAATATCTATTTTAGTTCAATTTTATCACATTTTAGTTCTATTTTTTGCTTGTTCGCTGTTTTCTTATTCTATTTCATACCCATGCAGGTTTGGAATTTTTATATTTCTATTCTCTTACTAGCAGACCTGAAAATTTTACTAATACATTCTTTCTTTTCTTTTTAATTATTTTTGCATTGTAATTGTACATGATAGGGAGATTCATAGTGATGTCTTCATGTATGCACATAACATTACAACATTATTTGTTCTGTTTCCTTCCCCATACCTCCCCTTTCCCCTCCACTCCTCCCTCTCTGCGTCCCCTTCCACTACTCTACTGACCTCTCTCCTAATTTTCGTGAGCTTCTTTTTCTTTCCTTCCCTCTAGCTTCCATATATGAGAGAAAACAAGCATCCCTTGATTTTCTGAGTCTTGCTGATCTCACTTAGTATGAAGTTTTCCAGTTCCATCCATTTTCCTGCAAATGGCATAATTTTGTTCTTCTTTATGGCTGAGTAAAAAAACTCCATTGTCTGCCCTTCCTTCCTTCCTTCCTTCTTTCCTTCCTTCCTTCCTTCCTTCCTTCCTTTCTTCATACTGGGGGTTGAATCCCAGGGACATTCTACCTCTAAGCTACACTCCCAGCCCTTTTTATTTTTTACTTTGAAACAGGGTTTCACTAAGTTGCTAAGGCTGGCCTGGAACCAGTGACCCTCCTGTCTCAGCCTCCCAAATACTGAGATTACAGGCATGCACCAACATGTCTGGCTACCACAGTTTCTTTATCCATTTTTCTTTTTTTGGTACTGGGGATTGAACTCAGAGGCATTCTACCTCTGAACTACACCCCTAGCCCTATTTTTTATTCGTATTTTATTTTTTATTTATTTATTTATTTTTGCGGTACCGGGGATTGAACCCAGGGGTGTTCTACCTCCGCGCTACACCACCAGCCCTATTTTTTTATACTTTATTTTTGAAACCAGGTCTCACAAAGTTGTGGAGGCCTCACTAGGTAGAGAGAGAGAGAGCGAGAGAGCGAGCTGAGGCTGGCCGCGAACCCGGATCCTCTGGTCTCTGCCTCCCAAAGTACTGGGATTACAAGCGTGCGCCACCACGCCCAGCCTTTTATTCTTATTTTGAAACAGGGTCTCACTATTTGCTGAGGCTGTCCTCGAACCTGTTTCCTGTCTCACCTCCCAAATTCTGGGATTACAAGAGTGCACCACCATGCCCGGCTGTCCATTTTTCTACGGTCGGACACCTAAGCTGGCTCCATAATTCGGCTATTGTGAATTGTGCTGCTATAAACATGGGTATGCATGTATTGCTATAGTAATACATTCTTAATAAAATCTAAAGTTAACTAATATCTTAGTCATTATCCTGTAGAATCCAAAGCTTTATGAAACTTTTACTTTCAGTATTGCACGACTCACTTCTATTCTGAATTACTTTAGTTTTCTTGTGGTTTCTTTTTCATACTTTTATTGGTGCATTGTAATTATATATCATAACGAGGTTCATATGTGCACACGGCACCTGGTGTGTTTCCCCTGCACCCCATCCCACTCTTCCCTCCCTCCTACACATGTCAGTGACATTGGTAGTAATATTTTCATATATGGACTGTTTCCTTCATCAATTTTCCCTTTCCCTTTCCCCATCTCCCTCACCAACCTCCTCCCTCCACAAAGTAAACATCGTTGTTATTATCTTTGGTTTCAGATCATATTCCCCTGGGGAACAGATTCTGAGCTAGAGATTGGTGTGAAAGAAGTTAATTGGCACCAAAAGACAAAATTATGATTCATTTAATTAGAGATACTATTGTATTTATTTATTTATTTTGTGGTACTGGGGATTGAACCTGGGGGCATTCTATCTCTGAGCTACACCCCCTGCCCGATTTTTTATTCTTTATTTTGAAACAGGGTCTCACTAAGTTGCAGAGGGTCTCACTAAGTAGCTGAGGCTGGCCGCGAACCCGGATCCTCTGGTCTCAGCCTCCCAAGTACTGGGATTACAAGCGTGTGCCACCATGCCCAGCAGGATTTTATTTATGATTCATGAATCAGGGCAGCCTTTATTCCACAGAACAGAATGAGAACGCTCCCTGGGCAATGGCAGGAAAGTGGATTGGGTAAGAGGTGACCAAGGAAGTAGCACAATAGAGAAAAAGCTGATGGTTAACATCATTTTACTTCAGGTTACTTTTTTTTTTGGGTAGGGGTTAAAGCAGAGAGGACTTCCTTATTACACTGACTCAGGCAGACTGGAATCTCCTGTTTTCAGGAAAAACTAGCCTGTTTTGGGTTCTACCAGAAAGTTCCAGTTTGACTATGTGGCATTTAGCTTGAGTGACTCCATTTTGGTTTGATCTGGTCTGTTGGGACCTAGTGCTGGAGGTCAGTGAAAGAAAAATTAAAAGGTCTCCTATTATTTTTTTGTCTAACATCAGAGAATGCTTTTGGAATCAATGCCTGTGGAGGGTGATGATGGGGTGGCAGTCGAAGGAAGCGGGATTTGTTGGAGGGACAAGCAGAGTTCTGGGTACTCACGACAGGGCGCTCAGCTAATCTCACCGGAAGTTGAGGAACTGAGCTAGCCCTGGAGAGCTGTCCCGCCCTGAGGTAAAGGGGCTTTCAGACAGAGATTCCACGAGTGCTCTCGGCACTGTGGGAATGAGTGCTTTAATCCTGAGAGGGGTGAGGGCATCTAGCTGGTGCAGCCTAGCCTCCACCCTAGTCCATCTGTGTGCTGTTTGGTCATCTGCTTTGTATAAGTCCTGGGAGCAGCTCCTCCATGATTTTGGTAATGCTTTTTCATGGGGAAACTTCAGAGAGATCTAGTGGGGTAAGTTGCAGCTCCCACTGCTGCGGCTGCCCTCTAGGCTGCAATGGATTCTCACTGATTTCCTCCTTGATGGCTCCTTCCAGACTCCTGTCACCGCGGGCAGTATCTCTGCTGTCTAGGTGGCTTACATGGTGTTCCAACTCACATTCTTAATCCTAACGGGTCCGAATTTCTAGTTGCTGTTAGGGAATATAGGGACAAAAGGGACACAGCTTGACAACAAGGAACAGGCCTTATTTGGGATAAAACCTGGGAGGGAGCAACTGACCGGGGAAAGAACCCACAAGAGTCGGAAGCCCGCTTCCTTACAGACTTGGCATTTTTTATGGGGTTTAGGAAGGGAGGGAGTGCAGGAACAGTCGTGTATCCCGCCGATTGGTGGGCTTGACACGGGGCAGATTTGGTAAATTTATGGGCTGGGGGCAGGGGGATGGTTAGGGGCGTTTCTCCCTGCTTTTGCACCGTTTCTTGGGTTTCTTTGTTCTTGGTCTCCTCAAGCCAGACCTCACAGTGCCCACAGTCACCTTGCCCTTCTCAGGCTGGGACTTCTGTGTTTGTAATTTACAATCAGAATCAGGCCAGGGAGTACCGGGAGATACCACAGTGAGTCGCCTGTGTGCCAAGCCCGTTCTTCCTTCTTCCTCGTCCTGGTGCTGGGTTCAGCCATCCCTCCCGGGATGGTGACTCTGCTGTGCCTCTTAGTCTTTTGGCATGAGAAGTATATAGTGACCTGGCGGCAGCTGTAGCTTAAAGTTTAACAGGACTCCTGCTAAGTCCCCTACAATTTTTGTGTAGGTTTAAATTCTTTTGAAAATAAAAAGCTTAATTTATCTTTGAAGAAAAAGAGAATAACAAAGAAGACTTATCATACCAGATAGCAGAACATACCAAAAAGACACTGCAATGAAATCAATAGGGTGTTTATGTTAGAATAGACAAATATGACAAATTGAATAGAAGAGGAAACAGAGAATTGCAGGTGGATTAAAAAATTTGAAATGAATAGCAAAATAATAGGTATGCATATAAATACAATAATTAATAGAAATATGGAGAGAGTACTAATATAAGTTAACTAAATAACGTGAGGCAGGAAAGAAGTGAGGAGAGGGAGAAGGAAGCCCATTCAAAAGGGAAAAGCACCCCATTAACCAGAAATTAGAATGTAAGATTCTACTAAAGGTGTTGATGTAAAATTATATAAAGACAGGTTTATTTAAAAGCAAACAGTTTATAAATTAAAAGTAAAAAAAATCTATTAAGATTTACATAGGAATTTGTTGCCTTCTTGGTAATTACAGATGTATGTTTGTTTTACCTAACATTCAATTAAAAAGGTAAATTCATTTGCATTTTTTGTTGATACTATTCCTTTTTTTTTGTATTGGGGATGGAACCCAGGGGCATTCTACCTCTGAGCTACACCCGCAGCCCTTCTTTACAATTTTGAAACAGGGTCTCTCTAAGTTGCTGAGGGTATTACTAAATTGCTGAGGCTGGCCTTGAACCTGCGATCCTCCTGTCTTAGTTGCCCAAGTACTGGTATTACAGGTGCACCACTGCAACCATCTTGTTGATACTATTCTCAATTAAAAAAAAATTAACCAATGGTTCACTTATGCATAAAAGCAGCTGGGCACAGGTACTCAGGAGGCTGAGGAAGGAGGATCACAAGTTTGAGGCTAGCCTCAGCAATCTAACAAGACCCTGTCTCAATATAAAAAATGAAAAGGGAGCTGGATGTGGTGGCACATGCTTGTAATCCCAGTACTTGGGAGGCCGAGACAGGAGGATCGCAGGTTCGAGGACAGCCTCAGCAAGTAGTGAGACTATCCTCAACCTAGCAAGACACTGTTTCAGAATAAAAATAAAAATAGGGCTAGAGGTGTAGCTCAGAGGTAGCATGCCTCTGAGTTCAATCCCTAGTACCAAACCAAACCAAACCAAACACCCCCCCAAACAAAATAAAACAAAAACACCAAAAAATAAAAAGGGCAGGGATGTAGCTCAGTGGTAGAGTGCCTATGGTTTCAATTCTTAGTATTGGAAAAAAAAGAAAAAGAAAAAAGAAGCATAAAAGCAGTTATAGTAATATTAGTACAAATACAATAATTTAAAATAATCTTATATAAATTGAAAGCAGGACTTCACTGTGGAAATAGAATGTGAATCCATAGTGCTAACTAACTTTTTTTGTATGTGTGTGTATGTGGTACTAGGGATTGAACCCAGAGCCATTCTACCTCTGAGATATACCCCCAGCCCTTTTTACTTTTTATCTTGAAACAGGGTCTTACTAAGATGCTGAGGCTAGCCTTGAACCTGAGATCCCCCTGTCTCAGCCTCTCAAATTACAGATGTGGGCCACCATGCCTGGCTAGTGCTAAGTAACTTTGAATGAGGAACTAAAAGAGAAAGTGGCAGTAGAAATCACTTCCTCGTTAAATCTTAATTGCTTTAATTAACTCTAGTTCAATTAAGCACTTGTGTGAAACTTGGGTTTCAAGTCCAAGATCTAGCCTCATTATATTCCTATAGATAACTTTCCTGGATTCTGGGATGAAGTAGAACAAGGTGAGGATATTAACTGTAAGAGGTAGTGATCAATATTATTGTGGCCCTCAGTAGGGTCCCTCCAAATGTATCCGAGGTTCTCTTAGTAAATTACCACTCTTCCACAAACTATTTTGTTGTTGTTGTTTTTTTTTTATTTTTTGTTTTGGTACTGGGGATTAAACTCAGGTGCATTCTACCTCCAAGCCACACCCTCAGCCCTTTAAAAAAATTTTTTTTCTTTTGAAACAGGGTCTTGCTAAGTTGCTGAGGCTGGCCTCGAACCTGCGATCCTCCTGTCTCAGCCTCCCAACTACTGGGATTACAGGCGCGTGCCACCATGCCCAGCTAAAACCCTAATTTTTACCACAGCATTTGAGATAATGAATTATCTTTCTAGTATATTTCTGAAAAAATCCAGGAAACTGTGTTGTTAGTACCTCTTGACCATTTTGATTCAGAGCTCAGCCTCTGCCGAGCACCCTAACTAAACCTCTCTGGAGAGGGAGGGTTGTTTGGGAAGAAACTTTCCTTCGTGAGCTGTGCTTACGTGTTTCCACGTACTTCTTCTTCCAGAGCCGTGATCACTGTTTGTTGTTCTCCTTTGGACCCTCTCCAAGAATCTACATCTTTCTCTGAATGTTTGCAATTATTCCCACTACTCATTTTCTATCCTCTTTTCCAGATGACCTGAGATACCATATTTTATAAACACTTCTAGGAAAATAATGGTTCCTCTTGCCTGAGGCACATTTATTTTCTTTTCTGGTCTTAGCTGTGATTCCTGGTCTGTATGCTGCTTTTTATTGCTTACAAGGAAGAGATATGATCAAATTATAGGCCGGCTGGCTGCTCCCCTAGGTCTTGACTGATCAGGAAGTGTAGAAAGCCCCTGTGATTCCTGAGCCCGTGGACCCCCACTTGATTTTATCATAGGGACTTAGTCCATAGCCCAGGGCCGGAGGCATTTTACACAAGACTCCACTATTGAAAAGAACATCCGGATTAGCTTTTCTTATCTGCCACATGGTCCAAGGTCATCCTCTTATCCCCAGCCATCTCTACAAAACCTGCTCAGTGTGGTAGAATTCCTATTCTTGTCAGGGACCCCTTCAATGTCTCGGAGGAGAATGGAAAAGTTCAGAAGGAGGACTTTGGCTGTGTTTCTGCACATGTGTCTCTTTCCTAATAGGATTTTCTGCTCATTTCTCCTGGCCTCCCTCAAGCTCCACACTAATTTCATTCATGCCGCTTCGTATACTGGTTATCCATAGCATAGAAGATAGAATTAAACTGAGAGGAGTTTCTCTGACTCCAAAGACTTGTAGATTATAGCAGTTTGGAAGACCATTAATTTGTAAGCCTTAAGTAGTTGGACTGGGATGGATGCCCCCTGAAAGGTAAGCAATCAGGTTTAGAAATTGGGATAAAGAGGATAAGCCCTGGTATAAAGGAGGATAACAGTTGCTGGTGCCATGTTATGAAGCTTGGTAGCAGCAAATTAAAGAATTATTTAGCCGGGCTTGGTGGTGCATGCCTGTTATTCCAGTACTTGGGAGGCTGACACAGGAGGATTGCAGATTCGAGGCCAGCCTCAGCAATTAGTGTGACCCTGTTTCAAAATAAAAAATAAAATAGAGCTGGGGGGTGTAGCTTGGAGGCAGAGTGATCCTGGGTTCTGTCCCCAGGGGGGAAAAAGGAATTTGTACCAAATTGTACCAAAAAAAAGGGAATTATTTAGAACTAGTACCTTCCACTCTATTGGATCAGGGTTGCTGACTTCATAGCTCAGACTTAGGAACTTGTTTTGCAGGCTTCAGATATATGCTTGTCCAATCTTAAAGCGCTTAAAATCCAATGTTCTCACGGGCTTGGATCACCCTATTTCTAACTCTCTGTGGGTAACTCTGGGGCTATCTCCAAGTTTTTCTATCCATGAATAAACCTATTACAAGTTATTAGCTTTGGACTTATACAATGTCTTGATGCAAATGTAATATCTAGTTATTTATGGCAGAGGTGGTGGTGGTGCAGAACCTGATAATAGCTCATAGGATAGCTCAATACTTTCACACATGCTTTTTAGATTATTCGTCTTCCTAAGTAGGAAGTCTTTGGATCCAAGTCATATTTGATTTTATATTCTATGTCCCCATGTTATATCCCTATTTCTGAGCCCACATCCATGGATCACCATATCAAGAGACTCTTTCTGGACTCTGTACCATAGCTGGGTGGCCATACAAGTGCCAGCTCTGGTCCTGGGATATGGTGACACACACTCCCTTTCCACACTCTGCATGTCTTTAGTGGGGAGAAGGGAGTTGACTATGTACCTGTATTGTATTTTGCAGTTGCCTCACTTGTATTCTCCGGAAGCCCCCTTTGTTCCTAAAGTAGGCTGGGGACATCCTGCTTCTTAGAACTAACCCTGAAAGAAATAAAGGTATTAACACAGCCAAATGGGAAACAAGAGCATGCTTAGTACTCTCTCGGGCAGGGAACAATACTTGGAATTGACTAGATACTAAGGGAGGGGAAGGAAAAGTAAGGCGAAATCATGGAAGGAAACTGGCAGGCTCAGTATTTCTGTCTTGGCATGACTAGTCTCTCTTCATCCTCTTCCTGGATATAGGGCTTGGCGCCAGGGCTCCTGAGGTTTTCTCCACAAATAAAAGGAGGTGAAGCTGAGGGTGCCTCCATTTCGGGTTCTTGGGGGCAGCCAAAATGATGTCCTTCGTCCCTCTGTTCCTGGTGAGCATCCTGTTCTCTGCCACACAGGCTGAGCAATTTACAAAATGTGAGCTGTCCCGGGTGCTGAAAGACTTGGCTGGCTACGGAGGCGTCACTTTGCCTGAATGTGAGTTCCCCGCGCCTGTACTCCGTCCCGCTCCTCACCTGTCTCCTCCATCTGCCTTTCAATCTTCCACTTCCACTTACTTATATAATCATCTTATTATATTTTCTGCTTATTTGTGTGCACTTTGATTCAATTTGTTCTCCTTGTCCTTTCTTTCTTCCACAGTCTGATCCTTTTTGGAACTCTCCTCTGCATCTTGTGGAGATAGTCTCTGCTTTGTCACCTTTGGAGTTTAGCTGGAAAACCTTTTCTTTTCTGTCAGGGAACTACAGTTCCTTATGTATGTGGATTCTAGACATCTCGGTGACGCCTCTTTTTCATGTCTCCCTCAGGGATCTGTGTCACATTTCACATCAGTGGCTATGATACACAAACCATTGTCAAGAACAATGGCAGCACAGAGTATGGACTCTTCCAGATCAGTGATAAATTGTGGTGTGCGAGTAGCCAGAACCCACAGTCAGCGAACATCTGTGACATCTCGTGTGACAGTGAGTAGCCTCGTTCGCCCTGTTCCTCTGTTTTATGGAGCCTGCCCTTAGGCTCATCTCCTTTTCGGTGTCAACTACACCTTCGGCTTCACTGCCTTGGTTGGATTCCACAAAAGCTGTGCAGCTTGAAGTGGCTGCCAGTAAGAAGCTGTTTGGGTTTTTTCACGATTCCCAAGTCCCCAGACAGTCCCCCGAGCTCCAGAGTAGACAACCTGAGCTGGGGGTCTTGAAGTCTGAGACTGCAACTTCAGGCTCTCACTAAGTTGATGATTTCTCCGAGAGGTCTCAGGGACATGAAGGAGGTCCCTACCCAGGGGGAGGCATTGCGGTATTGGGTTTTCATATAGGAAGGTGCTGGGCAGAAATCTTTGGTTCAGAGAACCAGCTCCAGGGAACAGGGGACCTCATTACCTTTCTGGGTAATACTTCTTTTTTTTTTTCTTTTTTGTGGTACTGGGCATTGAACCCAGGGGCGTTCTACCTCCACGCTACACCCCTGGCCCTATTTTTTATCCTTTATTTTGAAACCGGGTCTCACGAAGTTGTGGAGGGCCTCACTAAGTAGCTGAGGCTGGCCGCAAACCTGGATCCTCCAGTCTCCGCCTCCCAAGCACTGGGATTACAAGCGTGCGCCACCACGCCCGGCTTGGGTAATACTTCTTACCTCTCTCATTCCTTTCCTTGTAACCCCTGCCAGAGCTCCTGGATGATGATCTCACTGATGACATAAAGTGTGCCAAGAAGATCCTGGATATCCATGGAATTGACTACTGGTGAATCCTCATTCTATTTTATTCCTCCTCCTTCCCTCCTTCCCTCCTTCCCTTTACTCCTTTAGCCAACCACCACTTTCCTTTCTCTCGATCTCCTGGTCATTTAAACTCCTGGTCATTTATTCTCCTGGTCTCCAAAACAAAACTCATCTAGCAGACTCACATTTATATATTTTATTTTTATACTTTTATCGATGCATTGTAATTATGTATAATCGTGAGAGTCAAAGCGATACATTCACACATGCACACATCCTTTGGTGTGTTTCCTGCTGTAGCCCACCCAGCTCCCTCGTCCTCCCTCTCCATAATGTTAGTGAAATTGGTAGTAATACCTTCAAGTACGGATATAACATTATTTGAACTCTTTCAGGTTTCCATTTTTAAGCCTCCCTTGCTCCACTTCTGTGTGACAAGTTTCCTAAGAAGGGGTTCCCTTGTGGAAGGCCTCTCTTCACCTGGCCTTGTACATCTAATTCTACTTGTTCAGACTAAGTCCTTGGTATCATTGCCCTCTTCCTTCCTTCCTTCCTTCCTTCCTTCCTTCCTTCCTTCCTTCCTTCCTTCCTCCCTCCCTCCCTCCCTCCCTCCCTCCCCCTCTCTCTTTCTTTCTTTTCACTAGAGATTTAACCTAGGGGCATTCTACCTCTGACCTACACCCCAGTCCTTTTTATTTTCTATCTGGAAACAGGGTCTCACTAAGTTTCTGAGGGTCTCACTAAATTGCCGAAGCTGGCCGTGAACCTGCGATCCTCCTGTCTCAGCTTCCCAAATACTGGGATTACAGGTGTGTGCCACCATGCCCAGTTTCATTGCATCTCTTTCCTATCCCTACAACTTTCTTGGGTTTTAAAAATGGACCCTACTTCACTAGATGGCATACTATCCCTTGCCATCTGTCTAGAAAAATCTTTCTGTAATTCTCGTCTGTACTCTTCTACCTCAGCCTTCCGGAGAATGAAGCTAAATGGAAATTTGAGCTAATGTCCAGTCAGCCGCTCACCTTGTCCCTTTCTCTGTTGCCAGGTTGGCACATAAAGCACTCTGCTCCGAGAAGCTGGAACAGTGGCTCTGCGAGGAGTCATGAGTGCCTGCTGTCCTTGCCGGTCCTGCCTCCTTTATGCTCCTGGAATCCTCTCCCCTAATGCTACCTCACTTCGCCTCTTTCTACCCACTTGAAACTGGTTTGTCTCTGAGCCCCGGACCCTGTAGTGACACTGCTGGACTCTTGAGGGCCATTCTCTAGGGATGCATGACTGGGGCACTGGACTTTAGATCCTTTCTCAGTGGCCCGATGGCACTTTGCTACAGCAACAGATCCCACCTCTGTCCTGAATAAAGGGTCTCATTTGGAGTGGCTGGCCATATTTTCTTTCTGCAGGGAAAGGGAAGAAATAGGGTGAGTAGGGGGACAATGACGCCAGAAGTCATAGTCACTTTCCATCTGTACTGAAGAAGGCTGAACTTACCATGAAAGATGCAGGTTATTTTCTGTACCAATTCAACAAATTTTTATTGGTCATCTAGTATCTTCAAGGAACCATAGCGGAATCCAAAGTTGCTAAAAGGGCGTCATCCCTCAAGGACTAATAAGGAGAGACACAATAAGCATTAACAAATAGTTGTAATATAAAGAATATCATCATATCATGAGAGAGGTTAAAACTGTGTCCTGGGCAGTCATAAAAGGAAAGATAACTCATGTTTGGGTGGACATAGCAGAAAGGGATAAAGAAAGGACTCGCGGATGGGCTGGCATTTAAGCTGGTTTTGAAGTATGGGTGAGTTTTTGATAGGTGGAGATGTGGGGTAGAAAAAGAACAGAATGGCAGGGGATTCAAGAATCTGAAATGGATGAATTGAGAGGTTGAGGTATTTTTTTTTATCTTTCAAGAAGAACTGTGAAAGGAACTACCCTCTGAAAGTCAAAGATATAATGGGGACCCTTATGGTCAGCTCAGTGGTTCTTGACTATTTATGCACCTGGGGTTTTTAGTTTGGACCCTCCACTCCATTATTCTTCCTTACTATTTTGAAGAAATTTATTTATTCTAGTAATTATAGGAAGTATGGGAGAAGAAAAATTAGGGGATTTGGGTCTTAGAGTTTCTTTGCGGTACTCACTGACAGTCTGAATGTGTGCAGGTCGTCTCTGTCCTCGGTGCTTCAATTTCCTCATCTTAAAATCAGGCTTTTGAGCCAGGCGAGGTGGTGCAGGCTTGTAATCCCAGTACTTGGGAGGCTGAGACAGGAGGGTCGCAGGTTTGTGGCCAGCGTCAGCTACTTAGTGAGGCCCTCCACAACTTAGTGAGACCCTGTTTCAAAATAAAGAATAAAAAATAGGGCTGGGGGTGTAGCTCGGAGGTAGAATGCCCCTGGGTTCAATCTCCAGTACCACAAAAAAAGACAACCCCCCAAAAAAACCCCGAGGGTTTTGGAACCAGGTATGGTGGAACACACCTGTAATTGCAGTAATTGGGAAGCTGAGACAGGAAGATCACAGGTTCGAGGTCAGCCTCAGCTACTTAGTGAGATCCTGTTTCAAAATAAAAAAGGGCTGGGGGTGTAGCTCAGAGGTAGAACACCCTGGATTCAATTAAACAAAACAAAACAAAACAAAACAAAACAAAACAAAACAAAACAAAACAAAAACCAGAGTTTTGTCTAGGTGGTTTTACTGAGATCTCTTCCTGCTTTGACAATCTGGCATTTCAAAGGTACAATTTTTTTTTTTGTGTGTGTGTGTGTGGCACTGGGGATTGAACCCAGGGGCATTCTACCTCTGAGCTACATCCCCAGCCCTATTTTATTTTTATTTTGAAACAGGGTCTCACTAGGTTGATGAAAGTCTCACTATTTGCTGAGGCTGTCCTTGAACCTGTGATCCTCCTGTCTCAGCCTCCCAAGTACTGGGATTACAAGCGTGCACCACCATGCCCGGCTCAAAGCTACAATTTAATTCACAACATTTATTTATCTGGAAAATGAGATTCACTTATGCTTTCTGCCTTCCCTGCCTTCCTAAGATGTCCAATATTGCTGATTACACTCTTCCCACCCTGATACATTTTGGGACTTTAGACAATCAGATCACACTTTCCTCGTGTTTGAAACCATCAGCTCCCAGACAAAGTGCCCATGTTTAGGGAGCCTTTAGGCTTAGACAAAGGGGGGAGGACGTCACTCTTATTTCTAATGGAAACAAACCCTCAGGAAATAACTTGTTATTCCTCATATCATTCAGTGTGAATTTAAGCACATTGTGATGTATCTGCAGCAGCATTGCATGTTTTTTTCCCCTTCCTAATTATGGGACAAAAGGCTTTCCCCAATCTTCAGAATTTCATACATGCCTGGTGTATGGTGTACGTGAGAGGCAGAGTTGTGGGACATTCTGCGCACTGAGTTTGCACACGTACCTCTTTTTTTTTTTGCGGTACTGGGGATTGAACCCAGGGGCATTCTACCTCCGAGCTACACCCCCAGCCCTATTTTTATTCTTTATTTTGAAACAGGGTCTCGTTAAGTTGCAGAGGGCCTCACTAAGTTGCTGAGGCGGGTCAAGAACCTGCAATCCTCCTGTCTCAGCCTCCCAAGTACTGGGATTACAAGTGTGTGCCACCATGCACCAGCTACACATAACTCTTATCTATAAACCTGCCCAGGCTACAGCCTCAGAAGGCCCCATGCTTTGAAAAATATGAGAGACCAACCCCATCAAGTGGTGAGGGCGGGATTGTTGTTGAAGTTGGAGGAGCTGGTCAGCCCCATGGCCCTGGCGGTGGCAGTCAACTTTGCATGACTCCCGAGATACCTCAGGCAGCTGACTTATGAAGAGAGAAGGCTATTTAGCTCACAACTTTGGAGGTTTAAGATCCAAGATCAGGGGACCCACTGGTTTGGCCTCTGGTGAGGTTGGTAGATGGCAGCATGTCACGGAAGGAGTGTAGGTAAGATCAAATGGTTACATCTCAAACCAGGAGAGTTGGTGCAGAGGGTGAGGGGAGATAGATAGATAGATGATTGATAGATGATAGACTCAATGACCTAAGGAGCTCCCGTTGAGCCCCACCTCCTAAAGGTCCACAGTGTCTTCCAATACTGCTGCTCTGGGGATCAAGCCTTTACATACAGACCGTTGGGTGACATTCGATATCCAAACCACCATAGGTAGCACTGGGCTTCATCCTATAGAGATCAAGAAAGTAAACTTGTGAGGACAAGTACACCCATACATGAAGCCATGATCTTCAAGAGGCTGCGGAACCTGACAAAAACAGACTTATTTATACAGATCTTAGCCTGATGGTGGGAGGATCTGGTATGGAAGCAGTCTTGTAAAATGTTAAAAAATTCCATTCATTTATTATTACAGTGGATTATGATACAAATGTTTATGGGCCACTTCCGTGTACCAATAGTATGAAGCAATATATATGTAATTTTACTCAGTTCAATTTTAGTATGTTTAGTTGTAAAATGATCCATGAAGTAAAATAAATAAAAGTAGTTGCTGTGGTCTTTGGTAGAAGCAGAGCTCTAAGGCCCTGGGGTCAGCATGTGTAGTTCTTAGGCAAACACTTGTTCTTAGTCGGTAGTTATCTGCCCCCAGTGGCTTGTGTAATTCTTTTATTCCAAGTTTTAAACATGGTTTCCACTGAATTGTGAACTTTCTTAATTGTTTTGTGTGAATTCTCTGTAGAAAGGAAATAAGTTGCCTTCTTTATCTGGTCAAGTCGTCTTTATGACACACAGAGTCACTGAGAGTAGTCCCTCTTCTCTTTTCTCTTTCCAGGTAAAGATTATATAATTATATATAGTGAAGATGTCCAACTTGAATTTTTTGGGGGGATTGAACCCAGGGCATTCTAACTCTGAGTTACATTCCTAATCCTTTTTATTTTTTATATTGAAACGGGGTCTCACTAAATTGTTGAGGCTAGTCTCTAACCTGCTATCCTTCTATCTCAGCCTCCCAAGTACTGGAATTATAGGTATACACCACCACACTTGGCTTAATTTTTTGATATATGTATACATTTTGAAATCACGACTACAATCAAGTAAATTTACATATCCATTACCTCACACGGTTACCTTTTTTTCTTTGCATTGACATGGTCTATTTTTTTTTTTTTTGGTGGTGCTGAGGATCAAACCCAGGGCCTCATGCATACCAGGCAAGTGCTCTGCCACTGAGCTACCCTCTGAGCCCCTAGTGGGAGCAGGCTTGACTAAGTGCAAATCTCTTGGTCTTTGGGCAGAAGCAAGACAGGAAATTGCTGCTCTCTTCTTGAGAAATTTCCTGGTAACTGAATATCTGGCGGGATTGCCCTTGGGCATTTGCTTTGATTTCTCCAAATTCTTCTCTATCCTCTAGGCCTGGCGCGAGGTCCTGAGCCAGGCAGGGGTCTGAAGTGGCCCATGCTAAGGTGGGAGGTGGGGAGGCTCAGGCATAGGACTGTTGGGGTAGGGGCCGTTTGCTGAGCTCTGTGTGAGAACTCAGGATGGTGCCCAACCACATGGAGCCTCTTTCTCTCTGTTCCTGCGATTTCCTCTGACACCTATCTTGTGGAGGCAAAACTTTTCTTTCATAATATTAAATATTTCTTTTACTATGTTCTCTCGCTCCACATTCTCTGTCATTCACTCATCCCCATCCCCCCTTTATCTAGCACAACCTATCAGGTGGCAGGATGGACTAGACACGGGGACACAGAGTTAATAGAAATTCTGCTCTTGGGACATTTGTACTTTAGAGGGGTGCACTCACCTCCTCCCACTTAGGAGGGACATGTAACAGAGAGGTCTCTCAGATGGATCTGTCACTCATGCCTTCATTTATTCCTTAAATTGTCCACGAATAGTTAATGAGGATTTATCAGGCTCTACTTCACTTTTTTTTTTTTTTTTTTTTGCTGTACCAGGGATTGAACGCAGGGGCATTCTACCTCGGAGCTAGACCCCCGGCCCTATTTTTTATCCTTTATTTTGAAACCGGGTCTCATGAAGTTGCAGAGGGCCTCACTAAGTAGCTGAGGCTGGCCACGAACCCAGATCCTCTGGTCTCAGCCTCCCAAGTACTGGGATTACAAGCGTGCACCACCACGCCCGGCTTCTACTTCACTTTTAAAGAATGAAGATAGAAGGAGACACACTTTATTATGTTTCTTTCTAAATTATGGAGGCCTAGATCTTGCCAGGGATCTTTTGGGATGGGTACAAAAGGGGAGTTGGGTCTTGTAGTGTCAAAATGATGTGCCAAGAGATGGGACCGGCCTAGGATGCAGCAGGATATGTGTTAGCGGTCTGATAGGTAGATTTATACTTTGTACATAAACAAAAGTGAAGGGGAAAGGGAGGGGGAGAAAGGGGAATGGTTTCAAGGACAAGAAATAAGAGGAAAGGCCAATAGATGTCAAAATGGCCAGTGACACCCTGAGGATTTTCTTGTGTAGTGAGTGGGCCCCCTGCGGATGGGTGTCACCTGCTCTACTGTGGAGGTGTCCTCATCTCCTTCACTGGGGACAGGGCACTGGAGAAAGAGAAACTAAGCCCTCTGTTTTGGAAAGGCATGAATGCTGAGCTAGCTGAGTTGAGACAGCTTTTCCCTGCCTCTTCTCCACCCCAAAATGATTCCTCCGGGGGAAGCCGGGGAGTCTGGGTTAGAAGGTCAGCCTGGCTTCCTGGCCAGCGTCCGCCTGAGAGCTGCCCCCACTCCTTGTTACGGAGGCTGTAGGTGAGGGGGTTTAGCAGCAGCATCACCGCACTGTACTGTACGAATAGCACTTGCTCCAAGGTTCAGTCGGATGCTGGAGTCGTGTACCTCGTAGAGAAGGGCACAAAAGAGCGAAGTGAGTTTAGGACAATGGCTGTGACAGTGTTGGCAGCCATGGTTCACCTCACCCCTGCCAACTCTGCAAAGGGGGTCTCCAGAGCTGGATCGACTGTCACTGGTGGCAGCAGCTAGAAATAACTGTTTGATCAGCGAGAAGCCAGTCATTTCCGCCTTCGAATGCCTCCAAACATGAGCGATCGCACACACAAAGTTGTCGGAGCCGCCCGAGGGAAACAGAAATTCTGTAGCATGTCAGCGTCTGCAGGTTAGAACAGACCTAACGAACTGCATACTCTTCCAAGCATCTCGTCTTATAGTTATGATGATGATATGTTTTTCTCTTTTTTCCTCTACATCCACAACCCTCCAGGCACACCATGTTCTCATCTTGTGACGGTTCTTCCTTGTTAAACTGTATGCTTAGTTCAAATGCTGCCATTGTTCCAGACATTTATGGCTCTGGGGATTATTCTCAGAATCACAGCACATTATTTTCATAATGCTTAGTGGAACAAACAAGATCCATGTCTCTTTTGGTTGTGTTTTTCTGTGGCTTGGAAAAGAAGCCAAGACTGGGAGATAAAAATGTGTTAAGCCAAAGATGTGAGTCCAAAATCAGAAGAGTTGTGGGGAAACTGCTTTCTGGAAGTCTCGGAGGACATGGTTTCAGCAGTTAGTGACTTGCGTCAGATGGCTCGCTCGCTCGCAGGTAATGGGTCAAAGGTGGCCCCGAGGATCATGTGACAAGCTCTACTGAGGACCGTGGTTTTTCCTTGTAGACCCAGGACCTTGTAGACCCAGTTGATAGGAACCAAGACGTCTGCGTAAGATCTAGGACAGCCTTGGGGGTACATAACTATTTGCTTGAGCAAGTAGACAACAGCAATGCTGGGAAGTAAAACAATGTGTTTTTATAGTGTTGGACAAGACTAACACGAGAGCTTTGTTTGCTATATTTGCTTTTCCTGCTGCCTACATGCAACTAATGGTTTAAAGGCTGTAGAAAATAAAGATCGGGACCTTGGATTGAATTCCTTGGTCCCCTGGGCCCCAATCTTGTTGTCTGAGTCTTTCAGTGCCTCTGTGTCTTCAGGTCCCCGACCCCAGAGGTCGACAAAGAGTAAAATTTTTTGGCGCATCTTATTATTATTATTATTTTTTGGTACTAGGGATTGAACCCAGGGGTATTCTACCTCCGAGCTACACCCCCAGCCCTATTTTTATTCTTTATTTTGAAACAGGGTCTCACTAAGTTGCGGAGGGCCTCACTAAGTAGCTGGGACTGGTCACGAACCTGTGATCCTCCTGTCTCAGCCTCCCAAGTACTGGGATTACAGGCGTACGCCACCACACCTGGCTAGCACATCTTGTTAAGTACCACTGGGACTATTTCCCAAAGAATAAATATAGACTATACCAAGAATATTCCTAGTAAATTCTGGTGTATTTGGTTAAACATGTATTAATTTTTCTGTCATAATTAATCATCTGATTTATCCCTTCTAACATTTTTGTGAAGTAGGTCAGAGAAATCTCTTGTCCCTTTATGGCGTGTGAGGAAACAGATAAAGGGAGCTGAGATTTTCCCTCAGGCTCACATGAGCTCTCCTTAACTACTCCTTTGTGTGTGAGTGTGTGTGAGTGTGTGGTCCTGAACATTGAACCCAGGGCATTCTATCTCTGAGCTACACACCCAGAGTATGATGTACCCGGACACTCCTGAGCCATAAAAGATGGCGATCACCAGGAAATGAGAAGAGCAGATGGAGAAGTTCTTGCTCCAGCCTGTGGCAGAGTTGATCCCCATGAGTATCCATCATGTGTCATGATGAGACGGCGGTAGGAACCCAGCAGCAGGACAAGGGTGCCGAGGCCCAGGACCACCATGGTGGTCGGGATGGAGGTGATACTACTGTATGGCTCAGAACAGGCCAATACAAGCCTGGAGGAAGCTCACAGGCCAAACTGTGGATGAGGTTGGGGCCACAGGAGTGCTGCTGAGCTAGCAGGAGAGTGTCAATTAGGTTGGTACCCATTCCTGTGGTCCGGGATGCACCTACCAGGCAAGTATGTGTCCTCCCGTTCATAGCCACAGCATGTGGGTGGCTCACAGCCTGGAACTGGTCACAGGCCATGACAGAAAGGAGCCAGACTTCAGTGGCCACAGAAAATCTGACCAGAGAATCAGACCTGGTCAGTGGAAGGCCTTCCCAATTCAAGAGTCTGTGAATCTATGATGCCCTCTGCTTTCACTGTACTATCAGGGCT